>JACXGJ010016324.1:0-12426 GCA_016801105.1 Esox niger
TTACAGCGTGAGGGGCTGAGAACGGGTGAGCTGAGTAATGTCCGCCAATGTCAAGTAAGACTCAATGACCGAGGGGATTTAGGTACTCGCTCAAAATATTGACCATCAAATGGATACCGTTAAGTGACATGTTCTATTAATCTGCAGAGACAATGAGGACCCTGACAAGATGCTTAAAGGAGAAGACGGATCCGCTATGCCCGCCCCACCACAGCCCCCTCCCACAATGCCTCATGTTCCCATAACAACACCACCACCACCCATGATGGGTGCAGACATGAGTGCGGGCTATGGATATGGAAGCTGGTATCAGGTAGGAGAGGTTGTTACACTTTACTAACTTTATTCCACTAATCCGATGCAGGGTTACCCAAACCTCTTCTCGCACCGCCACGGATGTTTCACATTTGTGCTTTAACACTGAATTGGCACTCTTGATTCAATTGATCAACTAATCAACAGGGCTGTAAGTCATCGAATCAGGTGTTCCGGTTTATGCCAGAATGTATTGGGGCCTGACTAGAGGTTTGGGGAACCTTTCAATATAGACTACATTCCCTTATATACACAGCTTGCACAATTATTAGGCAAGTGAGTATTCTGATTGTAGCATTTTCTATGCACATTTTCCAACACCAAACCATATAAGCTTGAATGCTCATTGGATTGATTCATTTTCAGGAGAAATGTATTGGTGTAATGAGGGAGGGTGTGGCAACTGTGAATAACACCTAATATCAAGGTGTGCATAATTATAAGGCAGCTTCATGGCCTCAGGTAAAATGGGCCAAAGAAGAGATTTAACTGACACTGAAAATTATGTAAAATGCTTTTCAGACAAATGCAACACTCTTGAAATAGCTTAACTATTGAGGTGTGACCACTAGAGAATCAAAGGTTTTGTTGTGAATAGTCAACTGAAGTGCAAAAAACACAAGGAGAAGGAAAAGACTCAAATGAACTGCAAAAGACTTGAGAATTATTAAACATGAAGCTACCAGGAACTCATCATCCTCAATGCCATCATATTCCTGAACTACAACATACCTGGAGTGTTCAGAAGTACAAGGTATCAAGAAGGCTGAAACATGACCACCACTGAATAAGATTTGAAATGTACTATTTAGATTAGGCAAAGAAATACCTGAAGACAGATTTTTCAAAGGTTTTATGGACAGATGAAATGAGATTGACTCTTGGTGGACCAAACGAATGGGCCCATGGCTGGATCACTAATGGACCGCCAGGTGGAGGAGGGGTACTGGTATGGGCTGCTATCATAATGGATGAGGTAGTTGAACCTTTTCGGGTTGAAGATAGACTGAAAGTCGCAAACCTACTGTCGGTTTCTGTATGAAATCTTTTTCAAACAGTGGTACAGGAAGAAGTCCTCAGCATTCAAGGTCATGATCTTCATGCAGGACAATGTTCCATCACATACATCAAAGTACTCCACTGCTTGGCTAGCCAGCAAGGGCCTCAAAGATGCCTGAATAATGACCTGGCCACCTTCTCCTGATGTAAATGTTATTGAGAATTTGTGGGCCCTTCTCAAACATGAGATTTACAGTCAGGGAAGACAATACACCTCTTTGAACAGCATTTGGGTGGCTGTGGTTGCTGCTTCAGCGAAAGTTGATTGTGAACAGATTCCATGGATGGAAGGCTCATGGCAGTTATTGAAAAGAAGGGTGGTTATATTAGTTACTGAATATGACAGAAATTGTAATTGTCATTTTGTGTTTCTTATTTGTTACACTTACTTTAAATACTGAGAATAAACACATGAGTTGGGAGAAATATATTTTTTAATTAGTTGCCTAATAATTCTGCATTCTTATATATTCCCCTGAGAAAGATCAAAACTAACTTTACTTTGTTTAACATTCAGGTTTGAGGTTCAATGATATTTTGGATTAACATAAAACATTGTGATTGTTCAACAATAAAATAAATCATGAAATACAATTTGCCTAATAATTGTGCATGCAGTGTATGACCAAGACCGATGTAAATTACAGCAGATAAGACAAGCACTTTAGCATTCAAATTCAAATATGGGAATTTCACTTTTACCTCTATCCAATGGTCCCCTCTGGTTTAGACCAGGGGCACCCGGTGAGAGCAAATTACCTGGTAGAACAGTACCGGTAGACTCCAGATCTAAAGTGTTGGTTGTAGCTAGGATCTTCCCTTTTAAATTGATTGGTATTTTCTCCTCTTACAGCAGCCACAGTATGGGGGATATGGAGGCTACCAGCAACCCTGGAACTACAATCAGGGTTACTACCCTCCCAGCTAAGGGGGAAGATAAATAACGTGGCACATCAAGCAGCAGGGGTTAACAGGGAGGATTCAGCATTGAGGACCCAGTGAACTCACCACCCACTTCACTTTAAACTCCATGGTTACATCCCAAATGGCACCACATTCCCTATATTAACACCTCATCGAAGGAATTGAGCTCTACGTTCCCTACATTAACACCCTATCGAAGGAATAGGGTGCCATTTGGGATACAACCCATATTTTATCAGGAACAGGGTCGTGACCTGCAATACTTGTCGTTCCCTCTTTGAAAGATTTGCTCCTGAACATTGTTTTAATGATAAACTATTTTTGTATGCTCTCTTCTACATGCAGCCCCTATGGCGTTCACTGTAAGCAACACAATCTCCCCACACATCCTGTATGGTTTCAAGTCTTGCATCATTCCAGGAGTATAGGCTAGTCTTTTTTTGTAATGTACATAAATGTGTTTTATAGTGTGAAGTCTGAGCTCTTTTCATATTCTAGTAGATTAAGATCAATTCAGGTCCCTCATCCAATGCTTGTGAACTGCCATTCCTTTACATGTTGTATAAAAGGTGTACCAGTGTCTCTTAACATTTGCATAGAGGTAAAGAAAGGAGTTGTCACTGAATATTCGCTGTACTGTACCTAATAGATGTGCCCAAACCTAATTCTGCCAGCCAGAATCATGGCGCTGTGAAGAGACAGCAGCTGTGGGAAGAAACTAGACCCAGAACAGGCTCTCTAGGTTCATGTTTAGTGAAATTTCAGCAGAAAATGGCAAAACCAAAATGTCTGCTTGCTCGTGTCACTCCTTGGTTTTTAAGAAGCCATTCCATTACTGTTGGATTTTAGAGTGCGTCCGATGCATTGTACACTGAAAAGGCATGCACAAATACACTGCAAATGAGTGACAATGGCATTTTTTAATCTTGGAGTTTCATGTCCACTTTTACATTGCTTAATAAAGATTTCAGTGAACCACAATATGAATTTTAGGAATTCTAATGAGACATGGTTTGTTTTGTGTGTAAAATGTATGTCATCAGATGACCTAATTTCTTACCAAATTTGACCTGCAGTCCTGTACTGTGCAGCTTCCTAAACAGGTTATTACTGGAGTTAAGATTAACAAGGTTTTGGGTTGTCACATTCTCCCCAGAAAGAACGCTCAGTCCACCGCGTTACTCTCCAAGTCAGTTTTATTCAAGCAATTTTTTTGTGATTATGCAATAACACCACTCAAATTATTTAATACAGAAAAACCACAACTTATGCAGTGGAAAGTCTGTCAGCAGGAGCCTGGTCTAAAGTAGGACCCATGAGAATCAATAGTCATCCATTTGTGTTGCTACATAAGATTCAGATTAAAGTTCAGTGTTGAATGAGTCAATCCATAGTTGAAATCCTGGTCTTTGTCTTGTGGCGGTAAATGATGTATTGAATTGAGGTTGTTTGGCTCAGAATGGTATCACTCCAATGTCCTTATTTCTTGGCAACGACCAGGACAGCTGAAGGCACCAACCCTGAACAACAAAAAAAAATTAGGTGGTGCTACAGTAGATTCAGGTGGGGTTAATGGAGACATCCTTTGTTTTAGGAAGCCATGCCATTATATTTTTGTACGCTTAAATACATTACTCTAACATTTACTAATTTGAACCAATCTAAATTGAGACCCCATCTATAGAGAAATGTAATTTAATATTTTTCAGACTAGAACATAAGTCACTACTGACCAATTAACAAATGTGGGCATAGGTCAGGCATATGAGTAAATGATTTTCATATCTGACACAATAATATTCATACTGATCACAATTGATTAGATATTTTTATCTCCACTGATCGGTTTGCAAGTGATAAAACAGCAAACATGCTCAAGGATGAGAAGTTGACCCATGAAATCTAAAGCACCACTGGGCCCGACCCAGTGATGGCCATTAGTGTAATTTTAACAGAATGATATGATGGCAGCACCCAAATTTGATTTATCACAATAGAAGCAATCATTGAAATTTATAAAGCAATATAGTTAATCTAGTCTGTGAAAAAGAACAGACAAGAATAACATTGGAATGGGCATTAAACATAATATACTGACTAGATTGAAATATATAAGGCAAACTTATAGTTGTTAATGCTGGCTTTTATTCAGAAAAATAAACTCTGAGGGCTGCTATTATAATATTTTGCTGCTAGTAAAACAGCAATGAAGCCAAGAATGGCCATCACTACCCGACACACAACGTTTGGGTGAATAATGTATCTTACCCTAGATGAGGGACGACATGTCATTTGCCTTGGTTTAATACTGTTATTCTACACTATGGGCTAAGGTGGTCGGGTAGTCACACCTGCAGCCTGCGGTGCCTCCATGCAGCATGGGTTAGATTATTTTTAGAAAACACTTTCTACTTTATTTTTTGTGGGGAAATAAAATGTCTCCACAAAAAAGATAGTCCCTGTCAGTATTCAGACCCCTGATCAATTTAATCATTTTACTATAACACGAATGGTGAATTAACATCTCATTTGATATTTGAACTTAAAAAGAATCAACAAATTAATTATAAGTCTCCCACACAGCCCTGGGTCTAATTTCCAGCTGAGGGGACCAGATGTTAGTTAGGGCGTGGCCGCCCTGCTCTAGCACCTCGTGTTTAGGCCAGACACCTGCAAACTTAGTAGTGGATGCGTAGTTTGGGAATGCATACATACATCAGCTTTAGGCTTCAGGGTTGAACGAGCAGTGTGATAGGATTCAGAATGGCTTGGTGAGGTACACTTAGCAGAAGCTTTGACCATACCACACTTGTAGTAGAGTATCAAGGCAAGGCCATAATGGGAATTCCAACACTAATTTGGAAGGGGAGAAGAATTTGTATTCAACCCCGACACATTAATATTTGGTAAACCCGCATTTCACTACAATAACAGCTTTAAGTATTTTAGGGTATATGTATCAGCTTTAAACCATGTGTTCAAGTAATCGTGGCTCATTCTTAGCAGATTTTATACAGGTGGTTCAGGTTGGTTGGATGGGGCCACAGTTTTAAGTGTCACAGCTTCTCAATGGAACCAAAGGCCCTGTCCCTGCTGATAAACATCCCCACAGCATGAAGCTCCTGCCATCATACTTCAGTGTATGCACAGTGTGCATTCAGGCATGGGCAGTTTCAGGTCTGAGGCAGTGTTATAGAGCTCAATGATTGACTAGTGCAGCATTACCCTCTTATACGACTTCTCGATTGCATACTAAGTTGACAGCCTGTTCCTGGAAGTGCCTGGATGGTGTGATACAGCTTGCACTTCCTGATTACTGATCTAACTGGGCTCACTGGGGTTATTATTTAAGACCCTTTTTCTAACATATGCATTTTTAATACTGCATAGTAAAATTATTCTTGGTATTAACTATCCTTTAGATTCAGCCTGACCAATGATCTATCAACAATGAGGTTTGAATCCAGAAAACGTAACAGCAACTTGCAGGTGGATGCCAATGTTAGGGTAACGGTGTCCTCATTAGATTAGCTTATTTTGTCTGTGTATACTGGAAGCTTCCACAGCACACAAGTTAAATAATGACACAAGCAAGATACTTCAGTTTATTTCCTAGGTTGTGCTATTTAGTTAATGTCCACCCTAAAGTTTCCATCCTCTGTGACCTGGAAACAGAAGCGTTAATTAGTAAGTTAGTTGATGGGTGTCCTCCCCTCCATGAGCCAAGTTTAACTGAGAGTACAATCATACCGCAGAAATGTTTTCAAATCAGCCACACACCATTTGAATCAGCTTTTATTTTGTCAAAAAGAAAAGACAACGCACATGTTTAAAAACTATTGGCCTTACAAAACTATCAGAATTGTTTAATTACTATGCACATATTATACTTTGGTATCCATCACTGCAAAATATTGTGCTTGATGACATACCAGCGGAGAAGGCAAAGCTTTCACACTAGCTCTTCTCACCCCTAACATCTGAATTATTTTTAAATGGTGATAGCATAAAAGGGCTTGTAGAACATTTCCAATCCATTCCCAACTCCACCAATAACCAGCAACTTCAGGTCCAGTTTTCTGCTTGGATGGGACATCCTACCCCAGCACACCTTAAAGTGGACTCACCTGAACACAGCCTATGGGAGCATGTGAACTCCTGTGTGTGACAGTTTAGTTCTGTGGAATGTTTTACCCTTTAGACTAGTTTATATGAAATAAGTTAACTCACATCTTTATCTTTGAGAACATTTAGATCCCAATTGCTGGATGGTGCCTAGTTAAGTCTGATATGTTGTCATTAGCCTATTAGAATACCTTGATTTCCAATTAAGTAATTATGGAGGATGAGTTAGGTGAAAACAGGACGGTTTAATTGAAATGTGACTAACTGGGGAGTACTTGTTGGCTGGAAGAAATTGTGCTAAGATAATGGGCAAAACCTCAGCGTTTTTTAAACTGCATGCAGAGACAAAAAATAGTTTCCATCAGTTTAGATATCTCTGGGTAAGTAGAAAATTACTCTAAAAAAATCTAAAATGAAAATTCCTTTTAATTATCCCTTTTGTTAACTGTCCCATTTTCACAATTCTAATCCCATACACTTCAGTTCCTTTGTGCATGGTTAAGCATATTATGTTGATTAGTCTTGAGTTTACATTCATGACTCCTTTTAAGACTGCTTCACTTTTTGCCCACTAGGCAAATCATTCCCTCATTTAAATTAACAGTCAAGACTATTCAATAAGTTATTTTCAGTCCCTTCAATCCAGTTCAGGTGAATGAGGTGCAAAACAGGCTCTAACATCTTCTCCTTCACAAATCAGCTGGGCTCTCTGGAAATCGGCAACTGCCATTCTTCTTCAAAAGGGGAAACAAGCTAGACCCAAACTAGCCTGATTTCCATCCTGCCACCAATGAGTCCCACCATGTTTTTCACTGGGGAGCATTTAGGCTTCAGAGCTGGCCGTTGGTGTACTTCATAAATTACATTCTGCTATTGACAACAACCAGTACTGATCAACTGTTATTACTGACCTGACCAAAACCTTTGACCTAATAGCTCATCCTAATTAATAGACTGAACAACTGTTGGGCACTCAAACTAGTACCATCTCATCAGTAAATACCTCATAGATAGCCTCAGCTCACCCTTACCAACCCAATGTTAGGTTGTGCTCTAGTAGATAGCAGACTGGCCGTAATCGCTTTTAGTTCTCTGCAGCTAGAAAAACTGAAAAGACACCTTAAATTTCCTTCACACCATAATTTCTTAAAATGTTGCTTAGACATTTTCTATTTACTACATCTAACCCCCTTATCCGTGTGTGTGCGCGCGCGCATGCGTGAATATCATGTATATAGTGTTGTTTTACGACTTTCTTGCCAAATCCCTGGTACATAGTGCATTAATGTCTAACTCCTGTCTTTGTTCAGGTTGTTGTATTTAGAAATGTCTCTCAATTGATTTACCTAGTTAGATAAAAGTGAAATTCAATTCAGATTAACGCAGATCAAAAACAAACACAGAGGCTATTTTAACACCAATAAGAGGTCAGTAAGAAGGACCTCATCCTTCCTGCTTACCCAGCTCCCGTAGAGGTTTCTCCATGTCCAGTTCTGTGTAGACACGACGGGGGTAAGGGGAAAGAAGCGTGAAGTCCTGGCCCTCGGGGGCATTGCCATTCATCTGGATGTAGACACGCACGGCGGCCAGAGGCTCCTGAGCCTTGAAAACGGAGGTCAGTGCTGAGCCATCCAGCATTCGCACCTTTAGAGGGAAGAATGAAGCACTACACTGACTGTCTGCAATTTAAAGTCTCAAATCCACTGAACACACCATGAAAAATACATCCTTTTAGGCAGGCCACAAGTATGATATTAAGAAACCATGTTTGAGTCCTTTCGATACTGGGAAAAGTATGCACATGGAGGGTTATTCTTTGCTAAACAATCCATTTGAAACAGGACCTGTGTGATCTGCGATCCTATGTTAATTATTATTTGAAAACTTTATACCAACCGTAGAATAAAGTTGGTACATACTGTGTATCATTCCGCTCGTATAGCTACAATAGTTAGTTAGGTGTAAAGCTTGTCTTAAGATCTTCCAACGGGACATGAGTAGAACATACTGTTCATGGAAAGTAATATTTTTAACAACTTGCCTTAGGTCGACAATGCTTGACCTTAGTGATGCCATGCAACACTGGGTTACTGTAAGCTACCCAGTGCTTCATTTGGTCTTGAGAAGTATTTTTTAAATGCTTTACTGTTCCCTTGTGCTTTTGTCATTTTGCTGATTCCAGCCATCGATATCGTTATCATTTAGATTATTAATTCAATCAGTGTTTGAGGTGATTTTTTACGTAACTTAGGGCAGTTTTCATTTCAGAGTGACTTAGGCTGCCAGCCCGTTGAGTAGCCAGCCAATGTATCGATGCCACTGATGTGAAGTTAAACATGGAAGGAGATTACAGCTGGGATCATTAGTTGGACGTTTTAACTATGCCACAGGCACTCATGGTCATTTACCTGTATCCTGCATTCGTCATAGTCCTTCTTGGCTGGAGGTGGGCCTTGGCTGGGGGGAGAGGAGGGAGGGCCCTCTGCTGGGGGGGAAGTGAGGGCTGTACTGGAAGAACTTCCTCCAAACTGGAGAAGAGACACGTAGAGACGGGATTAGAGTTCAACTCGTTCTATGAAATGTATGGACATATTTAGCAACAGTTCAATGTAGTCAGATGGATCTATGTAGTGTCAGTACCTTCAGTGCTCTCTCCTCTCTGTCACGTGCAATCTTCTCTCGCACTCGTTGCCTGAAAATCAGAATGATTAAGATAACAGTTAAGGAGTGGGAACAAATCCTATTTGAGACTAGAATAACTTTCTGAAAACAATACTGGCTATACTGTTCCCTTAGTTGCCCACAAAGCTTATGAGGCGGCTCAGTTGTATCCCCTCACTGAATATGCTTTGAGAGCACAGCCATCGACCCTTCAGGAGATTCAAATCACTTATTCACTCTGACTAACAGTGTTAATACTTATGATGCAAGGTCCAGTTTATTGGCAGACACCTGCACCACTGAACAGGCCTTTTTACTTCCTGGCTTACTTGGCCAATTTGTCATCGTCCTTCTCTCTCCGGCGCAGCTCAGCCATTTTCTTCATTTCATCCTCCTGCAATTTCTGTTTGACCTGCAGTAACTCCTGGCCCTGCCGCCTCCTCTGCTTCTCTCTCTCCACCTCCTCTGCTCGCTCCCTCTCTCTCCGCTCCTCCTGCTTCACCCGCATCAGCTCCTCTAGCCTGGTACACACAAAAACACACACTGAATTAAAAACAAATACACCCACATACAATGCCTTTGCCTAGTTCTTCGTATGTCCCACAAAGCATACTGCTCTCTGCATTGGCTGAAAATCTATGATACAAATGGACAGGACAGGTTCCCAATAAGATAATATACTTGTGCAAACAAAAATTCTGTTTGTGACAACGCTGTTTCAGTGTAGTCAGTTGTGGTGGATCTGTCTGACCTCTTTATCTGCTCACGTTTCTCCTCCTCCGTCATTGGCCGTTTTGTGTCCCCATCTTGAATCATCTGGTTACCAGCATCTGGAGCTAAAATGGGAAGTTGACATACAATGAATCCCCTGTCAACTGAGTGTGGAGTGGAGAATGGAGGGGATCATTGGAGATTGGTAAACCATAAGGTTTATCATCATTGGAAAGTCATTGTTCAGTGGTGGTTATAACCAGCATAGATATTTCACAACGGCCACAAAATCTCAGGGTCAGCAGTTTGTTTGTAGCTCGCAAAAGAGAACAACCACAAGAATGGACTACATGCAGGTAAGCAAGCTAGCTAATTATTGATAGATAACTGACTTATTTAGTGCTTACCTGAATCAAACCTCACTGTTTTGGAAGGTGCGTTCATGAGCAACTGGGAGGTGGGAAAGATCCGACCTCCGAGTGGGAGAATACACCTGAACGCTTTTTGAGAGCTCCAAAAACGAACGTTAGGTATGACATCACTGGACATGGCAGTGTTTGTGGTGAAAGATAAAAAAACTACAAACTGACTTGCACCATGCAAAAATAAGTCAGTATATTTGTTTATTTAGGTGATACTCCTTAGCGTAGGTGAATGTGCTGTTAAAGGATAGTTGGCAGTTTACTTTTGGGTAAATTAGGTAATGTTATCCTTCTGGCTAGCTAGCATTAACGTTACTTAATTGTCAAAACTGTCGCCTATTTGTAGTCATCATGTGGTCGCTCCCAACTATAAAAATGTAGGGCGGTGTAGATGCAATTTAAAGAATTAAAACATGATAATTAAAACTTCGTGGAAAAAAAACATATCAGCTATAATAAGTAATTATCAAAAATATTATATTAAAAAGTTAATAATATATGTTTTTATGTCATGGATGTTTTTTCAATAATTCAACTTGTTTATTTGTAATCTCCAAATCCTCATATTTCACTCAATGGCCTTTGTGCCCTCAAAAAGTTTGTGATACCAAAGGCCAAATGACCTTGCCCCTAAAATGACAAAATTCCAAGCCTGGTTATAACAATGAGTGATTCTAAAACAATATGCTACCATAACAATGGACCGCTTAGATACCAGAGTCTGCTCCATCAGCCGTGAGATTGGCTGATGGACTGAGCTGTTGGTCAGTTCCTCCAAGCACATTCCCCACAGGAGGTACATAGGGCTCGTCAATATCTGGGTCACCCTCATGTTCCACCAACCTGTGAAAGACATGATGGGAGAGGGAAAACACTTCCTGATCGATGTAAAGAACTTCTCTATACTACTGCATGACAGACATGGTGTTCAGTACCAGTCTGGAATCAACAGGACCATACACAGGAAGGGATATTTTGGGATTTTGGCAATGAGGCCCTATATCTATTTCCCCAGTCATTGCTCTTTTGCTGGTTGACATGAGCTGAAAAAACGACATCTACTCATACTATACAGAAAAACATTAACATGGTATTCAGAAGTTCATCTGACTGAGGAAGCCGATAAAAGGCCTCATAGCCAAAACATTACAAGTATCTATTTAACCAACCATAGCGACTAGATAGCAGATGGCTGGTTTTGACTCACCAGTCCATGGCCCGTTCTATACCCTGGTTACCGGTGTGTGCCACAGCCTTTTCCCTGTGAATACAAAGGAAGACTGTCTGAAACTGACACTTTCTCATCTTCCATTAGTTAGGCTATATCACTTTAACCAAAACGTACTTAGCAACTTACGCTCTGTTTCTGTCAAAACCCATTTCCAAAAGGCTGTCCAACGTTGTTTGTTCTGCCATTTTGCTGAGAAAAAAATGTTGAGTTAGAATTTCGCTTTGTATTTTATTAGGTAGGTAAAAAAAATTAACGTTAGCGGGGAACATGTAAAGTTTCCGTAAGAGCCACAAACAGGTAAAGTTTACTCTAAATGACTGATATGCGTTTAAACAATCAGATACCACATCTACAGCTAATTACATAGGTTGTTATTAGCTACAAGTATTCAGAATATGCTAACGATTGTTGTGTGACGTTAGCTACATGACTGGACTGACTGGCTATTTATGAGGATGGCTAACAAAGCACTAACACGAAGCTGGTTAACGTTTTGCAGCAAAAATAGATCAGACCCCCACAAAAATCAAGTAAACCAAATAAGAATTGTAAATTATATTTAGATACGTGTGTTTATGTGTAGCTAATTAACCGGCTAGCAACGCTGTCACGAGTTTGTGAGGTGGATGAATGAGATTGCTAATTTGAGATAGCCTCTCCTGCTTGATAGCCGTAACAAGAAAATGGTTTTGCGGAGTAAATTTAGTGGTCCGTACAATATAGCTAGGCTGACTATTGCATTACACCTCTGAAAATGGAAAACACTAAATATTTTTGATGAAAAATATTTTCCTTAACACTTACAGTATATGTTTGGGCAGAATGAACAACTCACATTCGGAATCAGTCAACACACAACACTGCCTGCAACGCGAAGTTCCTGTTCTGTCCACATGGAAGTACGGAGGCCCCATAGGATACAAAATAACGCGCCCCCATCCCCCAGGAAAATCAAAATACAGCACATTGTTACCATCT
>JACXGJ010016325.1:0-12424 GCA_016801105.1 Esox niger
ACACACACACACACTCACCTTCTACATGGGTAACTCACACACACACTCACCTTCTACATGGGTAACACACACACACACTCACCTTCTACATGGGTAACACACACACTCACTCACCTTCTACATGGGTAACTCACACACACACTCACCTTCTACATGGGTAACACACACACACACTCACCTTCTACATGGGTAACACACCAGGTAATTGTGATGTAAAAGAATGAGACAAAGAAAACATGTCAGAACATTTTCCACTTAATGTGACCAATAAGGTGAACAATTTAATTGAAAAACAAACTGAAAACTTTGAGTGGGATGAATTTGAGTGGGAAACTTACAATAATAACCAAAACCTGCCTGTATAAGTGTGCACACCCTCTTATAACCGGAGATGTGACTGAGTTCAGAATTTACCAGTCATATTCAAACTCATGTTAAATAGAAGTCATTACACACCTGCCATATTAAAAGTGACAGATTAATCACAAATAAAGTTCAACTGTTCTAAGCATCAGAGGGATCTCAATGTTGATAGATAAATAATTTCCAAAGCATTTATATATGATATGATATACCATGGAACACAGTGAATACAGTCATCATCAGGTGGAGAAAATATGGCACAACAGAAACATTACCAATACATTTTTGGCAAGTACTGGCTGTGTGCTATGTATAACAACAATCTCCTGTATTCTTCATATGAATGTGCTAATGGGTAGGGTGGCAAGATGGAAGCCGTTTCTTACAAAGAAAAAATTCCAAGCCCAAACATCAAGTCTCCCAAAAGCAAATTTGTTATGGTCCGAAGAAACCAAGGTTGAACTTTCTGGCCATAATTCCAAAAGGTATGTTTCCGCAAAAACAACACAGCACATCACCCAAAGAACACCAAACCCACAGTGAAACATGGTGGTTGCAGCATCATGCTTTGCGGCTGTTTTTCTTCAGCTGGAATCGGGGCCTTAGGGTGGAGCGTATTATGAACAGTTCCAAATACCAGGCCATTTTGGTACAAAACATTCAGGTGTCCGTTAGAAGGCTGAAGATGAAGAGGAAATTCACGTTTCAGCAAAGCAATGACCAAAAGCACACATCCAACTCCACAAAAGCATGGCTTCACCAGAAGGAGATTAACGTTCTTGAATGGCCCAGCCAGAGCCCAGACCTGAATCCAATTGAATATCTGTGGGGTGATCTGAAGAGGGCTGTGCGCAGGACATCTGACAGATGTCCTCACAATCCAGATGTCCTCAAAATCTGACAGATTTGGCACGCTTTTGCGAAGAAGAGTGAGCAAATATTGCCACATCAACTTGTACCATGCTAATAGACTCCTACCCAAAAAGACTGGGTGCTGTAATAAAATCAAGAAGTGCTTCAACAAAGTATTAGTTAAAAGGGTGTGCACACTTATTCAACCAGTTTATTGTGAGTTTATTTGTCCCCCTCAATAATTTCAGTTGAATTGTTCATTTTATAGGTCACATTAAAGGTGGAAATATTTCTGACATGATTTATCGTTCTAATTTTTTAACATCACAAACACCTGGCATTTGTACAGGGGTGTGTATACTTTTTATTTTCACTGTATGTAACACTTCTACATATGTAACACACACGCTCACCTTCTGGATATCAGGAATATTTTCTGTGGTTGTGGCATCAGGGGTTTTGCCATGCCCGATTGCCACGGTACGTTTTACACAGCAGAAAACACTGGAAAGCACACTCTGTTAGAAATTGTCAGGCAAGCGTAAAGTAACCAGCTTATTGCGATTATTATTATTGTCGGTATTATGATACTTGTTCTTAACCAATATATCAGTGCCTCCATACTTCATAGAGAACCAATAGAATTGATTCTAGTGGAAAAAGTAAAGGAACATTCAAAGCTTGAATCTGACCACGACAATGTGTAACACACACACACCTACACTTGACTTTTACATATGTTAGACACTGCTTGCACACTCAGCGCCTTACTGGTTTTTCCTTTGTTTCCTTCCTCTCACCTCTGTCTCCAGGTAAACTGATCACCAGTGTGGTAACGGGCATTGCTCACCGGCGCCCACAAGGGGAGAGCTACGACCAGGCCATCAGGAACGATGCCACAGGGCTGTGGCAGTGCCCCTTCTGTCAACAGGACAACTTCCCTGAACTCAGTGAGGTGAGATTCCCTGACCTCGGACCCCTCCCCTCGACCTTTCGCTCTCAAAAGCATTTCTTTGTTTTTTTTTGTCTTATCTTTGTCTTTATCTTAACTATTTTTAAATCTTAAACTTCACTTTTTTTTCCTCCATCTCCCCCTTGCTAGGTGTGGAACCATTTTGACAGTGGGTCGTGTCCGGGCCAAGCCATCGGCGTGAGGTCCCGAATGGACAACGGCGTCCAGGGCTTCATCCCGACCAAGTTCCTCAGTGACAAGGTGGTCAAGCATCCTGAGGAGAGGGTCAAGGTGAGACATTGTGCCAAAGACACCATCAACCCCTTGTAGCTCTTCTGGTCTAGGTCTCTGGAGTTAGTCCAGCCCATGTACTCAAGTGTCATCTCCCTCAGGTGGGCATGACTGTTCACTGTCGCATCATGAAGATCGACATTGAGAAGTTCAACGTGGACCTGACGTGCCGGACGTCAGACCTTATGGATAAGAACAACGAGTGGAAGCTTCCAAAAGACACCTACTATGACTTTGATGCCGAGACTGAAGACATCAAGGCAGATGAGGAGCTCAAGAAGAAACAGCAGCGAACTAGTTAGTATATACACCTAATAGACATTACTGTAGCACCTGGGGAGACTTCGGGCTGAAACCAACTGCATGCCTTAGTTTTTTTGTTTCTTATTTGAAATTGGTGAACAATGATCTGTGTTCTAGTCGTGTTGTCATGCCCTTTGAAATTGCCAAGTTCCTCTGAAAGAGTGCTTTCACTAGAAGTAGTCACATCACTAAACCCTTCAAAAAGAAGTTAAAATGTTTTTTTTAGGCAGGGAGATGCCCTGAGGTGTTTTTAATAGTTTAGAATCGGTTGTCTCTTATTTTGCCCTGTCAAACAACGGTTTGTTTTCAAGGGGGGACTTGTCCGATAGGATTCTGAGGGATGATTACGTGCCCTTACGCTTTTCTTTGTTGTTTCGCTTTCTCTCCCTCCAGCCTATATAAAGAGGGTGATCGCCCACCCGTCCTTCCACAACATCAACTTCAAGCAGGCTGAGAAGATGATGGAGTCCATGGACCAAGGAGACGCTATAATCCGTCCCAGCAGCAAAGGAGTGAACCACCTCACTGTCACCTGGAAGGTATTTGGGCCATATGTTTCATGGTTAAACATTTGAACAGATGTGGGGGGGTGTTTTAGACATCATATTTATTCATGAGCCAACTGTTTGTGTTTCAGGTGGCTGATGGTATCTACCAGCATGTGGATGTGCGAGAGGAGGGCAAGGAGAATGCCTTCAGTCTGGGACACACCCTATGGATCAACACTGAGGTAAGGAGTGTGTGGGTTTGTGTGTGTGCGGGCGTGCATGCAGGCGCACGTCTTTGCAATTTGCATGCATCATTTTATTTTCACATTTATTTTAAAAACATCTTTCTCGCTGGATCTTTGCAGGAGTTTGAGGATCTTGATGAGATCACAGCTCGATATATTCAGCCAATGGCAGCGTTTGCTCGTGATCTCCTGGGACACAAGTACTTCCAGGACTGTAATGGAGGAGACAGGAAGGTATGGGCTAGGGGTGCGAGAACGCTGTCTTAACCACATGAAATAGTGCAGAATATTAATCACGCAAGTTCGTTTTGACAGACCTAATTTCAAAGAGCATTTCTGTTACAAGCACATCTCTAGTTACGGACTTTCAAATATCCTCTTAATGACTCCACTTTGTTACTCCTTTTTACTCTTGGATCTGTGTAGAAAATGGAGGAGCTATTGATCAGGTCTAAGAAGGAGAAACCTACGTTCATCCCCTATTTTGTGTCAGCGTGTAAAGACCTGCCAGGGAAGTTCATCCTGGGGTACCAACCTCGTGGAAAACCACGGTGAGTAACCATGACTACAGCGGACTTACAATGGCGGGTTACCATGGCTACAGCTAACTAACCTTTACCCTGGGGATTTATCCTGACTACAGTTAATTTTACCTAATTCAAACCCCAGCAAGTTATCATGAGAACAACTTAGGCTAACTCAGTGGTGAGGCACCCTGATAAAAGATAATTAACATTAACCCCAGTGGGTTACCATGACTAACGCTGGCTAATATCCGGCCATAACCCTAATCCCTTTATGTTCTTTTTGAGGTGATGTGGAAAAGGTGTTGTATATGAATTAGGTTCTGTGTTGATAGTGCTGTGTGAATGAGATGTAATTATAATATTTTGTTTGAATTAGGTGATGTTTTGATAGTGTTGCATCTGAATGTAGTAATTTGTTTATGTGAAAATGATTTTGTTAAAAAATATATATATTGAATGATGTGTGGATTGTGTTGTATTTGAATCTGTCCTATTCTCTGCTCTGTGATTTCAGAATTGAGTATGTGACCATCAGTCCTGATGGATACCGCTACCGTTCACAGATTTTCCCTACTGTTAACGGGCTGTTCCGCTGGTTCAAGGACCATTTCCAGGAACCGGTTCCAGGTACATACTGCCTGATCATTGGCCAGATCACCAGTCAACCAGGCTGGAATCTGTCTAGAGCAGCCTGACCATGGGCAAGAAATCATATTAGCAAGCAACCTTGCAAGTTTATTTATATAGCACAATTTATATATCGAAGTAATTCAATGTGCTTTAAAGTGAAAAGAAAAATATAACAATGCAATAGAATAAAATAGTCAGATTGTTACAGTTCTCTAACCACCCTCCAGTGGGACCCTCCACCAGAGTATCTCAATCTTTGAACTTTAGCGTGAGGGATTTTTGCATCGATGTCTCCCCAGCTGTCTCCAGGGGGACATTTATGCAATGTCTGTACAGGCATTTAATATTCATCCTCAATTTATTACGGTTTCCATAACTGTTTACTGAATCACCCCGGTATCTCAATCCTTGCACTCCAGAGCTTGGATAAACTCGTCAGTCCATTTTTTGAGGTAATACCCCACATCCAGGTCTAAACAGCAGCACAAGTACTGGCATTGTACGTCATCAGCATTTTTTTACATTTACTCTGAGTCTATTCCTCTGATAGTACCAGCACTTCCATTACGGAAGTAAATGGAAAAACAAAGCAGCGTAGAATAACAAAATAATAAAACAATGAATCAAAGAAAGAGAAATATTAAAAATACATAATACGTAAAGCATTGAATAGGAAAATATAAATATTTAATGAGGAAGCTATAGAAGCATGTAAGTTTAAACAGTGCGGTTAGGATTAAGTGCTCAGTCATGGGCACATGACAAGAGAAGTGTTTTAACACTTCTGGATTCAGCAATTTATAGGTTTGGGGCACGTCTAAGATCTTCTGGTAGTTTATTCCAGTTGTGTGCAGCATAACTGCTTAACGCAGCTTCGCCATGTTTAGTTTGGACAAGCTGACCTGAGTTTATGGATCTAAGAGATCTGCTCGGTTTGTAATCTTTAAACATCAGAAATGTATTCAGGACCTAATCCATTCAGTGGTTTATAGACTGAAAGCGGTATTTTAAAATCCATTCTGTAACTGACTGGAGCCAGAGTGATATGTTCTGATCTCTTGGTCCTGGTTAGCATTCTAGCAGCAGCATTCTGAATGAGCTGCACCTGTTTTGCAGTCTTTTTGGGGAGTCCAGTTAAGAGGCCACTACAGTAGTCAACCCTACTAGAGATAAAAGCTTGGATGAGCTTCTCTTTGTCTTTTTGGGGCACAAAGCTCTTGATTCTGTCTATTATTTTTAAGTGATGTAATGCCAATTATGTGACCACCTTGATGTGACTGTTGAACACCAAGATTAAGCACTTGGTGGCTGTTTTTTTAGGGCCTGAGAATCCAGCTCTTTACTAATTGTAGTTGTCTTAACTTTGTTGCCAAACAAAATAATCTTTGTTTTATCTTGGTTTCATTGTAGACAGTTTTGGTTTATCCATGTTTTTATGTGCTCCATACCGTGACACAGTGAGTCTATTGAGCTGTTGTCATACGGTTTGAGAGCCATATATATGAGTATCATCTGCATAGCTACGGTAGTTAATGTTGTTGTTCTGTAAAATATGGCCCAGAGGTAGCATATAGAGATTGAACAGAAGCGATCCGAGAACTGATCCTTAGGGTGGCTATGACATGCAGAGTTCCCCATCAGATTCATGATTGACAATGGTGACAAAGTAACTCCGGCCATCTAAAGGCATTAATCAATTATGGACTGTCCCGGAGAGTCCTACCTGATTTTCCAGCCTGTCTAAAAGTATTCTATGATCTACCTTGTCAAATGCAGCACTGAGATCTGATAACCAGAACTGTTATTTTATCAGTATTCAACCGTATATTATTAAAAACCTTTATTTGAGCCGTTTCAATATTATGGTGAAGTCAAAAGCCTAACTGAAGAGAATGCTTGAGTTCACAAAGTCACTGAGTTGATAGAAGACAACCGTCTCAATGATCTTTGCTATAAAATGGAGATATGATACAGGTCTATAGTTGTTCAATATTGATGCATCCAGTGTTTTCTTTTTTATTAGAGGCTTACAATTTTGACACATTGGGAAAATGCCTGATTTCAGAGAGCTATTAACTATTTGCTGTAGGTCCATTGTTATAGAGTTAAAGATGGTTTTATAAAGTTTGATGTCTGTGTGTCGACAACATGTGGAAGCTTGAAGATGTCTAACATGTGGAAGCTTGAAGATGTCTAACTATTTCTTCTAAGGATTTTTGATCAGTTGTATTAAATTCCGACATAATAATCAGTTTGTGTTGGTGGTCGTAGTGACGGTACGGTGTCATTGTTTGACTGTGTAGTTCTGATGGTGCGTCTAATGCTTTTGATATTTTCACTAAAGAAACATGCAAATTCATTACATTTCACAGTGGACATGAGTTCTTTTGCTGTCTGCTTTATTGGGTTTGTAAGCTTGTCGAACATGGCAAAAGGAGTGCGGGTATTGTGTTATTCTTGTTGATCATTCCCCAAAAATGTTGCTGTCTGGCCCTGTGTAAGTCAATGTTGAAGCTACTAAGGCTTTGTTTATAGATGTCATAGTGGATTTGAAGTTCAGTTTTCCTCCACTTACGTTGTGTTTTCCTTAGTTCTCATTCCAGGGTGCTTATCATCATGGTGATTTTCCATAGTGCTTTTTGCTTTCACGTAGTTTTCTTTACCAGTGCAACACGATCCATGACATTCAATATTTTTTTATTATCCCTTATTTTTTGATCCTGGATTACATCATCTGTCTCTGCACTTACTATACAAGAGAGAGAGCTATGGCCTTTATAATCTGAGCACTGGCACTTGTATTAATGTATCTTTCCTGAACATCTGGGGTGATCTAAAAAGACAGAAATGATCAGACAGGGCCAAGTCTTTTACCATGCCAGGGGACATATTGGAGATAACCAGATCTAGTATTCATCTGTCTAGAGCAGCCTTACCATTGGCTGGAATAGCTTTGACGTGTACAAAGAAACAGGGAGCCAACTGAACTGACTGATATTTTGTATGATTAGTTAGATAATGATTTCACTGCTGTATTGTGGTATTCTTCTGGTAATACCTAGCTATATTTTGTTGTCCGTCCATTTCCTCCAGGCATCACACCCAGCAGTACTCGAACACGGACTCCTGCCTCTGTCAACGCTACACCAGCCAACATCAACATTGCAGGTAAGAACAACAAAAACAAACCAGCAATTCAGAAATTAAGAATTGCCATGTGTAATGAGCCAAAGATCATGTTCCAGTATTTCTGACTGTTCCTCCTCCTTCCCTCAGATCTGACCCGGGCTGTCAACGCTCTCCCACGCAACATGACCTCACAGATGTTCAACGCCATCGCCGCGGTAACAGGGCAGGGGCAGGGCCAGAACGCCAGCACCACTCCTGCCCAGTGGGGTTCTAGCCAATACGGTTACACCGGGGGCAGCAGCGGGGGCGGGGGAGGCAGCTCCTCAGCCTATCACGTAAGTGCATCTGGGTTTGTTCTGGGAACATTCCACAACCGCAGTCCAAATTGTTTGTTGTATACCATTTATAAAAAACATTGAGCATATTTTTATTACTGTGTGCATTCCTTTCAGGACAGGTTGATCATACAGTCATATTTTCTTGGTACTGTACAGACAATTCAAATGCAACGGCAACTTCCGAAACACGCCACCTCGGTCTGCAGAAGAAATTCTCATTCTAATATGCCTATATGTTCGACATGATAATGATTTTCTGTTTTAGAATGACCATATGTACATAACCTAAACATTTACTTAATGATGCATAGCCACTGTTTTATATACCCTACATCAGATAGCTTTTAATAGCCCATAGCCAAAATCCGACTAGAGGAAAAACGTTATTTATTTTGAACACTTCAGGATTTGCCATTTAAACCGGTATTTCTTTCCTACCCTTTTCCCGGACCATCTAAGCGGAGCCAGCCAAGAAGAGCTATTGTCTCTTACTGATTGATTGACTGACTGACTGCGTATCCCTTGTTAAATAGCGTCAATGTACATGATTTGTTTCTTTCAAAAATGTACAACAATGTGTTTAAAGAGAATTAAATCCCACAATATTTTTAGGTAAGAGGACTTCTGTAACAAAACAGTCAAGTTTTATCATTGTGCTGTCATCTAAATGTAGATTTTCTTACTTCAAACATTGAATCTGCTTACTTTTCATCAGCCTAAGGTATTTAAGTAAAGGTTTTAGTAGTTGAAAATCAGACTGCAGACATGCTTTTTCAGGAGATGGGACTGTAGTGTACAGTACAGTGTCATCAGCTTGAAAATGGCTCACATTATTGAAAGTGGAATGTTCCATCTCCAGCTGATGTTTTTGCAAGCGTCAGTCTACCAAGTGATCACCTGATTGGTTCGCAGGTGTTTGCCACACCCCAGCAGCCGATGGCGACCCCCATGATGACCCCCAGCTACTCATACACCACGCCCAGCCAGCAGACCCTGGGTACGCCCCAGTACCCTTCCTCGACCCCCCTGTCTTCCCACGGCCACGCCCAGAGCAGCCACCAAGGCCACAGCAGCAGCAGTCACCACGGACACTCATCCAACACCCCCTCCTCTTCCTCGTCCTCTCGAGGACGTACGCCCCAGCAGCCTAAGTAAGTAACCACTGGGCTGTCTGCGAGAAGCCCTCATTTTGTAGCCATCAAACATGAAGTGTGTGTTACGTTAACGCTGTTGTCTGAACCTCAACAGACCTGTGAGAGAAGTCCATGAAAGAGTACCTAACCCAGCCCTTTAAAATACTACAACATCCACACTGCCCTGTACCCAACCCAGCCCTTTAAAATACTACAACATCCACACTGCCCTGTACCCAACCCAGCCCTTTAAAATACTACAACATCCACACTGCCCTGTACCCAACCCAGCCCTTTAAAATACTACAACATCCACACTGCCCTGTACCTAACCCAGCCCTTTAAAATACTACAACATCCACACTGCCCTGTACCCAACCCAGCCCTTTAAAATACTACAACATCCACACTGCCCTGTACCTAACCCAGCCCTTTAAAATACTACAGCATCCACACTGCCCTGTACCTAACCCAGGCCCTGTACTCTGTCTCCCCCAACAGGTCAAGTGGAAGCACTGCTGTAGACTGGGGCAAGATGGCGGAGCAGTGGCTCCAGGAGAAGGAAGCCGAGAGAAAAAAGAAGACCCCAAGGATGACCCCTCGACCTTCCCCCAGCCCCATGATCGAGAGCACCCCCATGTCCATTGCCGGAGATGCCACCCCCCTTCTAGACGAGATGGACCGATAGGGCAGGAGTTGGGGGGAGGCACCCCACCCCCCCATTTACAACTCTTCATCAAATATATATATATATAACCCTTGGTCTCATCAACTCATCCTTCTGGCCATCCAAACGTCTGCCTGCCCAGCCACATAAACTGGACCCATGCCATTCAGATCCTCACTTTCTCATCCCAGCTAACCCACCTCACCTGTTCTTGTGTCCCATTGGAATCTGTTTCTAGCTACTGTGTATCTAGCCATGTTTCTGTCCCGGCACATTTTGTTTGTCCCTCTATCCCTTTAATTTTGTTGTCTGACACATAGTCCAGTATTTTATATAGTAAGGATATTTGACATTGTCTGACAGGCAAAATGTCAAACCAAAGACATCTGACACTTGAAACAAACTGAGTATAGGACATGGACCTAATGGAGAAATTGTTTGTCAGGAAAAATGTCTCCTTTTTTCTTTTAAAAACATGCATTGGGGTAGGCTCTAAAACATTTTCCTCTTTCATTTTTTTTTTAATATGAAGAAAAAACTATTAGGAGGTGCTGGCAAAAGGGTCATATTGGTTGGCGGGTCATTGGCCTGACCAGGTAGGCTGTTATATAATGTCTCATCTGGCTGATTAGCCCTGCCCCTTCTACTTGGACGGTTGGGCGGGTTGCGGCGGGAGGCAGCCGAGCGGGCTATTTGCCATACCAATCAGGAAGCTTGTCTGCGTTTTTTGTATTGATCCACTGAAACGAATAAAGACACTGTTTTCAGTATGAACCTTAACTCTGCACTCTTCACATTGTCTGTCAAACCTACAAACACACCTGGCAACAGGCTTAAGGGTCTCTGGTGCTGATAAATGTGCTCTTTGCTATTGAGCGATGCCATAATGCTGCCAACTAATATGCGCTGATCAAAACATTGGGTATTTGTGATGGGAATTATTGAACAGACAACACATTAGGCTGGAGAGATTTATTCATGGCCTTTCTGTCTAAACTCTTAAACTAAGCCTTTTTGCAGTCACCTCTTATCTTCTACTTGAACAGGAAGAACGCGATATATGGATTTTACATGTCTGTCTGCGGTAGGAAGTTCATCCAGGAGGGCAGAGACAGTTCCATTTTTTTTTTAAACCTGGTCCTTCGTTGAACTCACCTTGTGTCCCCGGTCTGAATTACTGACTGATTTGATAAGGATGAAAACCAGAAGTGTTTCAGCCCACCAGGAACAGAGCTGTACAGCCCTAGATTATAGTATGTCTCTGGATGTTTCTCTTCAGAAGACTTGTTTGTACTTATAGGTTTGTTCTGGTGTTCCCTAGTTCAACCATGAACACGGTAGCCATGGTAACTCATACCATTACAACAGAACAAAGGCGCCAAAGTAATGGTTGACTGAAATGACAGATTTGTCAGGAGAAGGCAAGGTTGATTTATTTTGTTTTGCTGTGACTTAACTTTAGTTGTTTTAGCTTGTTTTTGCATGTATTCCATGTGAATGTGAGTAGTGTCAATTATTGTTGGGTATTTTTCTGAAGTGTAGGCCTATTAGTTGTATATTTGCTCAAGTGTGTGTGTGTGTGTGTGTGTGTGTGTGTGTGTGTGTGTGTGTGTGTGTGTGTGTGTGTGTGTGTGTGTGTTAATCTTTATTGTTCTTTGAATCCTTGACAAATCATCATGATTCAATAGCTTCTTTACATACAGCAGGTTTTGTTTGCATTTCATTCCTGGGCACTATCTCTTACTCCTACCCAGTGATGTCCTTGTCAGGAGTGAATATCTGGATTAGGTTAAAAGGATATGTGAAGCTTGTATCTATAGCTTTTTGTCATTCTGACTTGTGTTAAGGTAGGTTAGGCGCTAACGGTAGTGGCTTCTGGCTGAAATGGAATTGTTAAGTGGGTATACCATCAACTTAGCATAAACAAGTAAAGGTGTTTTTCAGACTTTAGTTTCATCTACATATAAATATCATTAAGGAATCATACATCTGAGAGAGCATTGGGTCAGTTTTATTAATGTGGTGACAACGCCTTGTATTGCTCAGAAACCCATTTGTGTTATATATAAGCTGACATTGACGTTTGTAGTTGGCATGGTTATGAAACTCCCAACTCTTAAATTAGATTTCAGTCACTATAAAACAGCCAGTGTGAGCAAAGCTAATTCTGGTTGTAGGTACATCCTGGGATTATAGGTTTTTGTTTAGGGCTGGGAAACTGGACCGGAGTTTTTAATTTGCATTGTTCGATCTTTTCCTCTCACTAAGCCTGTGCTTGTTAGCTGTGGAAGATGCAAGAAGTAGAGAAAGGTGGGATTTTATCTCTTGTTTTACACTTCTGATAACCATTTCTGATAACCATGTTCTCTCTTCAATAAAGCATCCATTAATGTCAGAGTACCTCAAGCGTGGGTTTTTGTGCTTTATGTGGCTGTCATTTTACATTGTGTGTGTGTGTGTGTGTGTGTGTGTGTGTGTGTGTGTGTGTGTGTGTGTGTGTGTGTGT
>JACXGJ010016326.1:0-12422 GCA_016801105.1 Esox niger
TGTCTGTGTGTGGTTGATGCGTAGATGTCTGTGTGGTTGATGCGTAGATGTCTGGGTGTGGTTGATGTGTAGATGTCTGGGTGTGGTTGATGTGTAGATGTCTGGGTGTGGTTGATGTGTAGATGTCTGGGTGTGGATGATGCGTAGATGTCTGGGTGTGGATGATGCGTAGATGTCTGGGTGTGGTTGATGTGTAGATGTCTGGGTGTGGTTGATGCGTAGATGTCTGGGTGTGGTTGATGCGTAAATGTTTAGGTGTGGCTGATATAGGTATTCAGGTGCAGTTGGTGTGTGTAAATCTAAGAGTAGTCATTGTCTGGCTGTTTGTGTGGTTGGTATTGTTTTATCGAGCAATCTGTAAAGTCTCAAGTCGATCTTGTTAAGTCACAGTATTAGCAAAGAGTATGACCTCTTAGTATGTCGTGTTAGTATGTCCTCTTAGTTTCCCTCCTGTCATACTACAAAGCCACGTGTCCAACAAACCAATTGAGAGGGGTTCAGCCAGCTAACCCCGACCAGTCTAACATTACAAAACTATTGGCTCAATCCCCCTAATTTCTTTTTATGTTTATGTTTGCCAAAATGCGATAATCCTCTATTCTTACTGCGTTAGCATACCTGATTCTCCCTCTCGGTTTTGTTTAATCTGTGACCTGTGAAATTATGCAAATGGTATGTAGCTGGGTTTCCCCGAAGACATTGCTCGCGCCTCAGTTATATTTCCTACTCTCTCTCTCTAGGATCGGGGTATTATTTTCTTTTTCTTTTCGCTGTTCTTGCGGTCTCTGGTGGGTATCTGTGTGTATCTGTCAGGGGCTGTGGGCCTTACGATTCCTCACGTGAATCAGGCTATAGTTGAACTGTCTGCTTTGATCAGGGCTTTTATTTCATTGTTAGTTTGACTGCTATATTCTGTTAACCCACCGACGTGGTGCTCTATACCGCCATTTCCATCCTCCCAGGTATTCTGGAGCTGGCCGGGGCCCTTAACTGGGCCCTTACTCATTTGGGCTTCTGCTTGTTGGACACAGCAGTACCAAAATGGATCTGCCCAATGGTACCAAATGGATCTGCCCAGGGACACCGGCTGGTTATGCCCTGGGGTACCAGCTGGTTCTGCCCAGGGTTACCAACTTGGGGCAAATGGTGGGTGGTGTATGGCCGCCATCAGAAGGTGGTAATGTGAGGTGATTCTTGTCTCAACACAACTAAGAAGGTTGCTCTATGTTCTCACATACTCTCTCCCTTTCTCTCTCGTTTTCTCTCCCTCTCTCGCTCCATTTCTCTCGTTCTCTCTTCCTCTCCCTTTCTCTCTCATTCTCTCTCCTTCTAATCAATGCAGTTTGTCTTTGAAATCATCGCTCCTCGTCCAGTTTAGTTCTCGTCACTCTCAACTTCTGAAGTGTGTTTCCTGTCGAGGAGTCACTCAGTAGCCATGGCAACTGTGGTCCTCTGTGGCTCATTTAGTTGAGCCGGCACCCCCACGGGTTTTAGGGTTCTGTACCCACTTGGGTCGTCCATACAGTCGAGTACCCTTTGTGTTTTCCCATTGAAGAAAGTTACTCACAGGATCTAAGTCACCCCCCGCGTCTTTTTTCTGCGCTTTCCCTGGATGGATAGCCGTTAGTTGTCATCAGCTCTGTCTGCAAGCCTCATTGTTTGGTATCTAATATCATGTTATCCTTCACTCATCCTCAACTAAACGGACCGCTTACTGAGTCAAAGGAAGCATTTGTATTGTTTATGGATGAGGATTTTAAGTGTCAGGTTCACCTATTTTCCATGTATTAAATATTCATCAGATATGCATTGTCTCACGTTAAATATTCATGCTAGACTATTTTTCACTGTCATGCCTGTGCTGATATGCATATCGGCCAGAGAGTTTTGCTGTTACTGCTCAGTGTGTTCGGCTGTGTGTGTGGGCGTGTGTTTGTCTGTGTGTGTGTGTCGGTATGTGTTTGGGTGTTGTTCTGTCCAATACAGCGTCATATCATTTGTTAGTTCATCACGGTATGTAATCTCCTTTCCATTAAATAATGTTAAAAACAACGAGTCACATGACTAAGCTGCATTTTAAGTGGCAGATTAGTATGAGTTCTAAATCCCAGACCAGTCTCTATTCCCTGAATAAAGGGACAGTCAGAAACAGTTCACTGGAATCAGGATTGCTGTTATTCAGTCCTGTTTTGCAAAGATGAGAACTTAGTTGATACTTCAGAATCAAAGAGTTGAGTCTCAGTATTAGTGTTTGTATTCAGGCAAATTCGGTTTTTGGATTTAAAATGATTGTTTTTAATTTGGCTTCTTGCGGTATTATGAATCCGTTCATTTGTTTTCCAGGTTTGTGAAAATGAAGCGGTTTTGGAGTTTCAAAGCCTCTATTTCCTTTGTAATTTCTGATTGTCTTGTCTGCTTTGTTCCTGGATTATAAATGAAACTCTTGTTCTGTATATTTAGTTCAATGTGACGCGTATTGTGACTTACGTTATCCAACAGGAAAGGACATTTGAAATGTGTAAGGTCTCGCTCTGTTGTTGATTCACTGGCAGGGAACGCCCTACCTTTAGCCGTGACCTTTATCCTGATTTTATATTTCTTATTCGCTAATTTTTTTCCCCAATTCAGGCCTTCATAGGAATCAAACCCACCAACCTTGTGTCTACCCAGAGATCTACATTGGGCTCAGGATTGCAGAAGTTAATGCTTTGTGGCTTCTCAGGCTAAGCTAGTTTTACGTGGAGGTTCTTAGGAAAAGTGTTCACTGACATGGCAGCTGGCCTTCAGGAAGAGAAGACAAAACTAAGAGAAGGGATGTTTCTAATGTGTTGACACACAACATACTGTCTTGTTCACACCTTCCCTGCATTTGGAATAAGAGGTGACAATGATTGGTTCTGTACTCCTCAAAATAGCTATGAACATAAAACATACGTGTGTGTGTGTATGTATATATATATATATATATATATATATATATATATATATATATATATATATATATATATATATATATATATATATATATATATATATATGTATATATATATATGTATATATATATGTATATATATATATATATATAAATAATGCCATCTCACTCAGAGAGACCACTTAGCTAGCGTATCGTGAAATAGAACATGGAAATACTTTTGTGGGAAAACGTCTCATCTCGTGTTCCTTGTCATCCAGCCGTCGTTTTGAATCTCAGAGCCTCCTGGGTCCTCTTTTGAGAAGAACACACTATGCATCCCAATAACCTCCCTGTTTCCCATGAAGTGCACTGCCTTTGACCATTGCAATGGGTGTGAGTAGCATGTCATTTGGGATTCAGCCTATGTTTTGCATTATTCAGATGGGCAATCAGTCAGAAATCCCACTGTGTTTAAGCCCAGGAAAAAGACATGTACTGTCGTCTAAAAATACCATCACAACAGCTTGCTTGGCAACTCCTTGTGCATCTCAGGTCTGCATCAATGAAGTCTCCTGGTATTTATTCATGAGTCGCTTCTCTCTACCACAAACACACACACACACTCCTTTTTGAGCAGGGATAGTGCAGGGTGTATGTGTCTGTTATGGTGTGTACATGTGTGTGTGAGTTATGGGGTGTGTGTGTGGGTGTGTGTGTGATGAACAGGACATATGGTTGTCTCAGGTTTAATGGCTGTCCTAGATTTCCTCTCCTCCATATTCTAATCATTCACGTGATTGACAGAAATAAAATGATCTCTGAGGCTGTTCACTCCAAGAGTTGCAGATGAGAGATCATTAGTCATCATATCACTAATTGATCATTAGACAGTAAACACACACACACACACACACACACACAGACACCACCTTTATTTAGACAAACACATTATTCTTCGAAGCATTTGTCTACATTAGCACATAGATGACAAGAAATTGATATTAGAAATACTCCACGGAGTAATGAAAAAGTGCGTGTTAGTTTGTGGATATTATCACATAAACCCAATGTTGCTCTGCAAAAAGATGTGCTCCATTTGCTTTTACTACTAATTTATGAGTGTCTACAACATGTATGTATAATCCCTATCCAGAATTTAAATCCATATAATTACATATAAGTGAAGTAACAATGAAGGTTAATCAGTTCTCTGAAGGCACCTTTTCAGGAGCTCAACAATAAAATGTCACATCTGCATGTTTGCATGTTTTTAAATGCATTTCTCATTAGTAAAACATTCAGCATTCAATATTGCCTGCACATATTCTAACTTAATATACAATGGATAAATGGATTGATTTGGTGAGTTGCTTAATAAAGTACTTATTGAATATATTTTCAGTTACTTCAGACATATTTCAAGTTACTTCAGACATATTTCCAGTTACTTCAGACATATTTCCAGTTACTTCAGACATATTTCCAGTTACTTCAGACATATTTCAAGTTACTTCAGACATATTTCCAGTTCCTTTGACATATTTCCAGTTACTTCAGACATTTCAAGTTACTTCAGACATATTTCCAGTTACCTCAGGAATATTTCCAGTTACTTCAGACATATTTCCAGTTACTTCAGACATAGTTTTTCAACATAAACTGCTGTATTTTATTGCACATATGATGAATATTTGAACACATATTTAATCAAGAATACAATAAATGAAAGTGCTTGGGTGATCAGCGAATTGAATCTTGACACAGATTAGCTATTAACGGTGTCCGGACAGGCCAGTTAAGGATTGGTGACAGTAATGCATTCAAAGCCATGATTTCCCGTTATAGCTCTCTAGGGGTGTAGAACATCCGGGGGGGGTCTGGTCACAAAGAAACCCTGGCAGCAATGTGGAGCCACATTAACAGCTGACAGTCAGTAAGTTTGGGCCTGTGCAGAGCCAGTTCAACCATGTCACCAAAGCTGGCATGGAAAACAGCACTCTCCGTGTGGGTTCTCTCCGTGTGCCCTTCTAAAAAAGGTGTTGTGTGTGTGTTGTGTGTGTGTGTGTGTGTGTGTGTGTGTGTGTGTGTGTGTGTGTGTGCGTTCGTGCGTGCGCTGGACAGGTAACTATTCTCACATGCATAAACATAACGCCAGTGTATGCTGACATAACGGGTATTAAAAGCAGAGGATTTAAGCGATGCTATATTTCAGATAAGATGTGCAGTAAAGAATAGAAAAGGTATGTGGGTGTGTCATCTTGAGTTGGATGAGACTTCTGGATCTCAGAAGCCTTCAAGGCACCATATTCAACTGATACAGTTGTTATCCTCCTGTGGTGACATCAGACCGACCGGCTCAGTGTCACTCTCTGGCCACGGGCTTTGTTCTTCATTTCACATATCTGCACGTCTTCACATATCACATATCTGCAGCACTCCAAAGACGGAAAATGTAAACAATCCTAATGATCTTGTTGGTCGGTGTTTCTCACGGCCTGTTTATTGATGCAGGCGAAAAACAGCTCTACGTCATCATCTGTATCGGATTGTGAGTCGTACTCTGGAATGCTTTTTAATGACGACATGTTCTTTTTGTGGTGAAGTAACGAGACGTTTCTTTTTTAACTCAGACTTTTCTTCAGTCGCTTCCTCCTGGTAGAGTTTCGCTGGAATTTGTGGCCAATAGGCAGAGGGCTAGAATGGGAATGAATCCTGGGTTTGTAGCACACAGCCCTGTCAAGATGACCGAAGTATCTCACTCCTGTTAGCTATTTTCTGAAATAATATTTCATTCAGAATGTCAGAGACAATTACAGATGACAAAACACAATACCAAGCCATGTGAGGGGAAAAGAAAGAGAACTAACATGCTAAATAAGTCATATTGATAATGCTGCCTAAATGTACTGCTATTGTATTATTCTTTATTTACCTGTCTGAAAGTTTCTTAATTAAAATTACATCCCAGTACCTCCAGATTTCTATGAAATATCACCCATTATTTCTTACCATACGAGTTAGTGTTCTCTTCCCAAATGTTTTGGTATGTACAAAATAAATCATTATTATACAAATATAAGTTGTGTGCACAAATTGGGCAGGCATTGGTGGGCATACCCACGCAACAAAATGGCACATACGTCTCCTGACGGCCGAATGGCCAGTTCAAACATGTCAGGAGGATAATGTCAGGCTCCTGGGCATTTTTTAAATGGTCTTTGAGAAGGTGGAGGTGAGTTTTTTGAAGAGTTCAAGCTTTGGCCTGTTGGACAACATTGTTTGAATTGGACTTAAAACTGTTATAGAGTTTTTATTAAAATCTGGATATATTCACTTGGCAGTTATTTTAAATGCTGTTTCCATCTACAATCCTCCATCACATCCGGTCCCTTGTACAACAACATGACAACATGTCTCTGTAGCCAGGAGAGCAGTTTGTGCACCTATCAAGTCATGTTGCCTGTGTCTTTGTTGTTGGCTGTGTTTACTTGTGGATTTGTATGAATCTGAATACTAAGTAATATTTGGGACCCATTGCACCAAACTATTACAAAAGCTGCAAGCCAGTGAACATGCCAGGACTAACCTCTCGGGAGCCATTCAGCCTTCTCTTCCTGGTTTGTTCCTCTCCGACGTGTGTTCACTCGCCAACACAGTGATGATGAATCAGCCTATGCTCCACAGAGTTTTACGTTTGGATATTGTATTATGCGTTCTGCTTGTACATTGTTTATTGCTGGCAGCGCCATCTGAGTCAAACTGCGGGTACGTGAAAATGTTGAGTGTGGCGAATCAAGCCGATTCTGGTTTTGTTTGTTTGGCGACACTCGATACCGATTTTGACGGGGGGTGGGAGTAGCGTGGAGCTCACAGTCATTGGAGCGGTTGACGCGCGAACTTTTTGTGCATTTCTTTTATAAACAGAATACCCTTGGAGGCTGTTTTCAGGATGTCAGCTGACTCGTCAAATGTCGGTAGCAGCGTCCTGTCTTTCTCCCGGTTGTTAGTGGACAACCAGATTCACTTGGGAGTCATTGCTGAACTGCATAGGAATTATTTTCACATGCAACCAATCCGGAGCAGTTTATCCAATTACATTGTATGAGGTTCATGCTTTTTCAACACAAGTTTAGACTATAAATGTGATGCAGACCCTTTAAAAAAGCCAAAGGTAGAAAATAAAAATAGAAAACAGACTGAATATAGTTACCAAAGGTATTTTCTGTGGGCTCTGGACATCTTCAAATGAATCTATATCTCATTTGCTTTGGCGTGCCCTTTGTCTTTCTGAGCGGTGTGGAAGCTGGAAAGGTCAAATGATATGAGCAAAGGAAAACATCAGCAAGACATGATCCTTATGAATCAATACGCTCGGAATGAGCGAATTTGTCATCTTCATAACGTGAAGTTACCACAGGTTTAGTCACACAACCACACATGGAACGTCATCATGACGGTATATGAACAGAACCTCCTCATAACGGTATATAAACAGAACCTCCTCATAACGGTAAATGAACAGAGCCTCCTCATAACGGTATATAAACAGAACGTCATCATGATGGTATATGAACAGAACCTTCTCATAACGGTATATGAACAGAACGTCACCATGACGGTATATGAACAGAATGTCATCATGGTGGTATATGAACAGAACCTCCTCATAACGGTATATGAACAGAACGTCATCATGATGGTATATGAACAGAACCTCCTCATAACAGTATAGGAACATAATGTCATCATGATTGTATATAAACAGCATTATAGAGCTGCAGACATAATGTTCCCCAAGGTGCTGTACTTTCAGGATACAGTAGTCTAAATGCTCCCTACACACACAAACACACGTGTGTGTGTGTGTGTGTGTGCTGCTCTAATCCCGGTCTCCTTGCAGTGGGCCTGAAGCTTGGCAGGACTGTAAAACCTCTCTTTAATTAAGAGGTATTACTTAGCATCATTTTTTCATTCCATGTGTCTTCTTGTGTTTAAGCCCCTCTCTCTTTAAAGTACAACCCCGTCAACAGAATTAACTGGGCTTTTAGAGAGCAGCCGCCCTTCTCTGAACAGCCATGCGGGTGTGTTCCAGAGAATCCAACCGTCCTGCTCATTGCTGTGGCAGTCGGAGTCGTGTCGTGTGACTGCTCTGCGTAATCACTGAGGTAGATCCTAAACTAATGGTGAACAGAGGCATGTCCCGACTACAATCACGTCCTTCCTCTCCCTCTCCTCTCCGTCTCACACTCCTCTCCACGCCTCTCCCTCTCCTCTCCATCTCCCTCTCCTCTCCATCTCCCTCTCCTCTCCGTCTTCCTCTCTTCTCCGTCTCCCTCTCTACACGGCCAGATCAAAGCCTGTGCAGTCTCAAACTCTTATCGACACACAAAAGCAGCACCGCGGTGGTGCTTCACAGAACTAGGCCGCCGTAAAGGGGATTGCTTGGTACTTTTCAAAAGCAAGTGTTTTTATTTTTTTTTCGAGGGAGTGAAAGTGGGAGAAGGGGGGGAATAGAGGAATTATTTGGAATACAAACATGTGGTTGTTGGAGATATCAGAAGGCAGCATGGTAAAAGGCTTGCTTTACATTCGCCTGCTCTCTCCTTCACAAATCCACAAGGTTGAAAGGATACTTTTCTTTCTTTCTGTTTCCATCCTGTTTGACTGCTTAACACTAAGTCTCCTTCTACAGCAAAAATACAGAGGGGCGTTTGCATATGAAAGCAGGCAAGCAGCAACACAGATCTGTGTGTATGTTATTTTCTCACACAGAATAAACGAGACGTGACCATCCCGGGAACAATGTAATTATCCTTTAATATTTATAACCCATAAAAAATAACATGATACCACAGTACACTGGCTATATCAACTCCAAGACGCATGTCGTTCTACTGTATGTGTATCAAAAAGCGGAGCTACACTGTTTCAGAGAAGGCAATGCAGTTGTGGATGTTGAGAGTATAAAACCCATTGGTTCTGATGTGACACCGTGGGTCTGGTTCAGTTTGTGTCACAGTACCATTTGACCTGCCCCACTGCACCTTGAATTATATCTGTGTATTATTTTATACCGTTATGTTTTTGTTTTTAACGCGTCAGACAACGGTGAAAGCACATTTAGAAATGGCGTCGTAGTCAAGAACACCGGAGAAAACATTGTCAGTAAACTCATGTATTCTGACAGATTATTACCCTGGGCTTAAGAGTTTCTAACTGAGAGCAGAATAGATTTCCATCCTACAGTTGTGTATTTTTGCGATTCATCTTAAACATTTTTTCCTGGCAACGGAAAATAAAATCACAGCATTCAAGCAGCCATTTTAGTCGAAGACTCTGGAGAATGCCAATCCTTTATCTGTCATTCCGCGCGTGCATCTAGATTGTCGCTGCGCTCCATGAATTCTGCTTCTTCCGTTCCTTGTTTTAATTGACTGTCACTCAAGTGAAGGCGGTCAGCAGCAACGTAGTCACTCTGGGACTGCAGATTCCTCTAATATCCGTGACATCAGATCAATAAACAAGTGAGTGGAGTAGGAGAGATTGTAGAGATTTCTTGTTGTTAACTATCCTTGTCAATCTGTCAAAGCGGCTGAATCTTTGCTCATCATCTCCGTCCCTGCTTTAGTCAGACAGAACATGAGTACTGAACGCCTTGACAGCAGAAAGCCCATTTCTGTAATACGAGGCCTTTGTAAACCCTTCACTATGTAACCTACGGAATCGGAGCTGTCAGACAGTTTCTACAGCATGAAAAACTGTCTAAACATTGTTTTTGTTTTAGAACTTTAGACAGCTCATATTCGTAGGTGCGTTGACGTGTCCTTGGTAAAAGGTATCTATGTACTTTGTGTGCGTGTATTAAGCTGGCTTTAGCATGCCTCTTTGGCATACATCCTTGATCTTACGTTACAGTTCGGGGACAACGGTTGTAGAGTGAGTAAACATTGAGTGCTCAGTGGTTGAACTGTGTATCTGCCACATTGGTTCTATTCTTTGCATCAGAAACACTTTACATTTTAATTGGAGAGGTGTGCCATTAAAACTGGTTTTACAACCATAGTCATGCATATACTACATAACATTTTTTAGGCTGGGGTCTGTGAAAGGACATCTGGTGAAAAGTCTTGTGGGGTGTGTTTGGCTGTCTGAGCTGTCTACTGAAATGATTGTAAAGACAGTTCTGCATTTCCAATTCATCAACAAAGAACAGCAGAGATGCAGTCAATTTCAACTTTATATCTAATTAATGTAATTCTTCTTTGATCAAATTTCTCGCCCCGGAACTTCAAACAAACACGTATTAAATATGTAACAGTAAAATGGCTGCCACGAGGCTGTGCAGATGTACAAGACAGATGCAGAAAATATGTCATTGCCGCTTCTAGAACACACAGTCATTTTATGGTGTTGTGACTATTTTAGACTATTTATGGTGTTGTGACTCTTAGACTGTTTATGGTGTTGTGACTCTTAGACTATTTATGGTGTTGTGACTATCTTAGACTATTTATGGTGTTGTGACTATTTTAGACTATTTATGGTGTTGTGACTCTTAGTCTGTTTATGGTGTTGTGACCCTTAGACTATTTATGGTGTTGTGACTATTAGACTATTTATGGTGTTGTGACTATCTTAGACTATTCAACATAATTCATGACTTGAGATATGATACAGTGAGAACGCTTGTTACCTAACTTCAACCTAGTGTTTGCATTTTTCACGAAAACGAAAATGGCTTTTTAACAATTCAGATGCAGTATGTAGGCCCGCTTCTGTTCTCTTCACTTAGCGTCCAGTTCAATTCCCTCTGACATTGGGTGGAACCAGCCCAATGTTCCATTTCAAACCCGAACACGAGCTCCAAATAATGCACCATAATTGCACAAGCAAAGATTCCTGGAAAATAGCATATCTTTGGCATGTTAGATTACGTAATGTGTGGTGGTTTGAATTACAGCATAATTTACTTATAATTTCTGGGAGTCCAAAGAGGGGATTCGATTCTTGTGAGAGAACGTTCCCAGAACCAACAATATCCTCTGTAGTGTGTTGAGAACTGAGGGTTGTATGAGACTAATAGGTATGTCAAGCAAAGCACTTCACGGCTCTCTTGATTTCTACTGGGGTCGCAATTAATTTGGCTTCTAAACTGTGCTTTAGACGGCTGTTAAGAGACTATATGCGAGGTAATAGTTATGAAACATTTCTCTCATGTGACTTTCTCTCATTCCCTCTATTTCTATCAATCATCTTCTGTTGTTTACAAAATAGGCAGATGACAAAATACCTTTGAAAATATCAGCGGTTTAAAAGTCCTTTTGATATCAGTTGCCTCTCACTCAGTTGTGGGTGTACCTTCTTATCTTCTGAACAAACATAAGAACAAACCTGAACCTGGGCCATAGTTATCAGGGGGTTTTCAGAGATGAGAACAAATCCCTTCCTGGGCAATTGATGTCAGGGGGTTTTCAGAGACGAGAACAAACCCCAACCTGGGCAGTTGGTATCGGGAGAGTTTCATATACGAGAACCAACTCCTAGCTGGGCAATAGTTATCAGGGGGTTTTCAGAGAAGAGAACAAACCACAACCTGGGCAATATTTTTTTTTTTTTTAGGAAATATTTAGTTTGGGCTTCTGATGGCGAGGCAATATTTACTATTACGATAAAATGAACCTTTGTTTCTAGTGTGTACTGTATGTGTTGCATGCTCAGAAGTATGGGGAACATAATCACAGGCACCCCAGTACCTGACCTACTTAGCTACGTACAGAACACGCACACATATATAGATCCCTGTAAAACAACATGACACATCAACTTCTCATCAGCTCACTTAAAAGTGACTGTGTTCTCTGATTGCATTCCGTACTTACACATCCGCCAACAGGAAGTTGGATTTGAGCGCATGCAGATGCGCATGCAGACCACAGACCTGAAATGACCGCAACGGACGTTCTTGTTAATTTATTTCTATTTCTTTGGATTTTCGAATGAGTCATGTGTCTCACGGGATGGACTTGCAAAATCAGTCAACTGCAGATGTGCCCAACAACCCTAAAACCTAAGATGTGCAGTGGATGTCTCCATTCCATGTCTCGATTTATTCCACCGTGTGGATCAACTTAAACAGAGGGTTTGTGACGAAGTTTCTCACACTACTTTGCAGGAGTATAGCTGCTGCTCGATCACTCAAAGCTAGTGCACTGCGTTGGGGATCGTATGTCATTTGGGTCACGGTCACGTACTGACACTTTGTACCGTCAGATGGTGCCATTCCCCATTTCACATTTCCAACCACATATCCTTGGCCACATCCAATATTAATTCATTTCTAATTAAATAAGATTACAAAGCGTGATCAATGATGAAATTAACTTTTATTACTGCTATTAACTGCCCATCTGCCCGAAACATAGAATCCTTCAACAGTGCATGCAGTGTGTGTGTGTGTGTGTGTGTGTGTGTGTGTGTGTGTGTGTGTGTGTGTGTGTGTGTGTGTGTG
>JACXGJ010016327.1:0-12421 GCA_016801105.1 Esox niger
ACACACACACACACACACACACACACACACACACACACACACACACACACACACACACACAAACTACCCTGTTTACAGTATGTTCTACTCAATGACCTTCTTCTGTAGGGTCTGGAGTGTCGTGCTGAGGCCTGGTTTGCGAACAACGTCTTGCCACGGTATCTGGACTCGTGGGTTGACTTTACCTACCAGAGGAGACTGCGTAGGGAGAGGATGGAGACTGCCTTGCATCATAATCAGTAAGTCTCCTCTTGTTTCTGGCCCAGTGAAGATCTAGGACCAGATCGTCACTGGGCTGAAGCAGACTGGATCCTAGTTCAGCACTACTGCTGTTCCAGGGTTTGGGAAGGAGACCACGGCTATGAATGACATACTTATTGTTGGCCTTGGGAAGATGCGGTTGGTGTTATGTGGTATGTGAAACACACATTCGCAACTGTTCAAGCGCAGCTTCTTTTTTCGGACTATTGCGCAAGTATGGGAAATGTACCGGTCTCATTTCAGCTTGTGTGTTGGGGTGGGGAGGGGAAATAATATTTCAGGTCAGTCCTTGAAAACCACGGCAAATGTGACAGTTTTATGCTGGGTACTTCGAGAACAATCTCCAGCACCGCTCTCTAGGAACTCGTTTTTCTTTTTGTTCTGTTTTTTTGTGCTAGCAATCCACATATTAAGATTTTGTGGCCGGAATGAAGACTGCAACAGTCAAACAATGTATTTATCAAGTACAATATCCAGTCCATTAAGTGTTTGACTAGTTAGACTTTAAATAAATCAGTAATTTGGGTTTGCAAATCAGCTACACTTTAAATCAACATATCTATGTCAGAGTTTTTATTAACAGGAATTGGGAATCAATAATTTGGGATCTTATTTTTCGACTTATTACTGGGGCGGCTAAATAAGCCAGATTAATATTTGACTAATTATTTCTCACTCATTTAAAACCATAGCAATGGACCATGTTCTGTTTGGCCGTTCTGGCTCAGCATACTTGCATCGTGTTAACTCATAAAGCCCAGCGACGACCCCCGCAAAATCAGTCAAAATGGCACTAATATTTCTGTAACAACCTCAAATGTCTAGCGCCATCGCGTGTCCTAAGTGAAACATTGTGTTCATGGACGCCCAATGTGTCATTAATACCCTACCCCCTGTAGACGGCGTCAATATGCCTGGGCCTTTGGTACGTGGTGGGAACGTTCAGAGGAAAGGAAGGAGCAGAGACTGTCAGAGAGAATGGTAAAATATACACACACCACTCCAATATATACACACACCGTCATGGTACAGGCAAATATCCAGACAGAGTCCGTCTGTCCTGCCCTTTAGGCCCTGCTGCACGAGGAGAGGTCGTGTCTGATGAGAGCCTGGGGCCTCTGGCAGCGAAGGCTGAAAGAAGAAAGGGAGGGCAGGGAAAAACAGAAGGCCTCTGACACACTATACCACCATGCTCTAATGCACAAAATACTGAGCCAGTGGAAGGACAATGTCACTGGGATCCGGGACAGGTACTGTACTATAATCAAACGAAGATCATTATTATTATAAAGTACATTATCCTTTTATAATGTATTTTAATAGCCTGTCTTGAGTGTTGACAACCCACCTTGATATAAGTAGAGACCTGTGAGGCACTTAACAGGATGTTATTCACCATTGAAGTCCCTTTGGATTTTGGCTTATGTGTGTTTGGTTTGTATCTTGGTGTTTGTCGGTGTGTAACGGTTAAGGCGTAACCGTGAGGAGCAGGCGGGTCACCATGGGGATGTGCGTTGTGCGAGGCGTGCCCTGAGTGGCTGGACTGAGGTACCACATCTTACTATAACTAGTCATTAGGCCATATAGACATGAACAACATTTTAATGGATTTCGCTTTTTGATAAGTATTTCTTGATATTTTGAGGTAATTCATATAATGTTGCTTTTCTGTATTGAAGTAAATCAGCCTTGTGTGCCTTGCGCCGTGTTCTGTTTGGTTTTCCACAGTAATTATCCAACATTTTGTTTCTGTAATGTGTCAGTATGTCCAGCGACGAAGAGAAAAGAAGAGCCGGCTGAATCAGATGAACTCTTACTATGAAAACCGACTTCTTAAACACACCTTGCAGGCCTGGAAGGTAGGACAGCGTTTACATCAACTACAATGAATGATGTGACACTAGTTACGTTGTCCTAAACTGGAATGCTAACCTTTCATTTGGGCAACGTGTCTTCTGACATGGGTGCTCTTGGTGCTCACCAGATGGGTGAACGTTTAGTGTCCTTTGGAATATGCTGCAATCTCTTCCCACCCCTCCTAGGAGTATCACCTCCAGACACAGCAGGTCTCTGAGCATGTTGACCAGCGCTACGCCCTCCACCAGCAACGGTCCCTCTGGTATCAACACTAAATATATTGTCACTGTCTAAATAATTCATTAGCAGTCTGTTATTTGTAATATTGAGTCTTTAATCTGTTTGGGTCTTCCTAGGAGGATTCTGTATGTGTGGAGGGACACCGCAGCCCAGTTGGCTGGAGCCAGGAGAAGTGAGAGGAAAGCAGAGAATCACTACCAGCACTGTGTCCTGGCGAAGGTGATGCGGCTGCTTTAACACCTACCTAGCTAAATGGAAAACTAGAGAAGAATCAGTTAGGAAGGAAAAAGAGAGAGCAATTGACTGTGACCACCACCTGTAAAACCATACCCTTTTTGGGGGTTGTCTTGCTGTTGCGCCTCCATTGCACTGTTCTCTCTTTCATTTGCACCAAAACAAGTGACAAATGAACTTATGCTTCCTAACTGGACAGATTCATGTCCTTGAAGTTTAATGGACTTGGAGCTATACCGTGATGATTACTTAATGTTCCCTTAATCTTTTTTGAGCAGTGTAATATCAAAGATTTCAGTTAAAGTTTTATGCTATAACGCTCAATGACTGATACTATTAATACCTTCTGTACTTTATTGTAGTACAATACTTCTGTATTAATATACAATAACAATCAGATATGGTGGCATCAACTGCTCAGTTACTACCATCCTCACCCACATCAACTCTTTTCCTATAGGTGCTGTTGGCATGGAGAAAAGCCACATCCTTTGCATTGTCAAAACGCCAACAGCAGAGGGAGGCATTGAGCAGGGCTCAGAATCACATGGATAAAGGTAGATACTTTAAGTCTGAGTTACTGTTTGAGGAATTGTTTAGTATTTATCTTTTTGATGGTCTTGTAGTTTTTTTTTTATGGCACAAATAGTATTTACCAATGGCTCCAGAATCAACCACTTGAATCAATCTATTCCTTCAAACTGCATGCAGGAACATAGAAATGGTATCTATATGTTATCTGATTCTGGGTAAGTTGAAAAACAATATTGAACTACTCCAATAAATATGTGACACTGTGACTAAGTTCTTTTTGAGGCAGACATTTTTGTCTATGCTCCCATTCCTCGTACATTACCAAGCCGCCTGGTGTTCAACCTTATGTTCTCGCATGCCACCCCACTTCTCCGCTCACTCCTCTGGCTTTGCTGCAAGGCAATGCTAGAATGCTAAATCTGTACTCCGGCTCTTCGTTCTGCCATTTCTGGGCTGTTGGCCGTTCCGCCCTTCAGGATGACAGTTCACAGCTCTTGTTGGTTCTTGCACCCAATGGGTGGGATCAGCTTCCCCTTGAGGCTCAGTTGGCAGTGAACCACTCCAGAGTTATTCACCTACTCTACTACCTTTATGAACCAACTCTCGCTGTGTTTATTTGTATTGGCTTTGTTTCAGCGCTGACTTTTGCTACTACTTGAGTAGAATGTCTTTTTTACTACTAAGTCGCGTGGTTCTCCCACCTCGCTGTCTTAATGCACGAACTGTAAGTTGCTCTGGATAAGAGCCTCTGATAAATGATTCAAATGTAACCAAGCCCCCCACTGACATTTTAACCCTAAATGAGTGGTTTTCTTTTTCTCAGTGTTGCAGCGGGTGACTTTCAGGAGATGGAGGGAACGAAGCAGAGAGGTTGTGGAGGAGAGTACGGCCATGGAGAAAGCCGAAAGGCACCACCTGCGGTCTGTTCTCAGCAGAACATTCAGGTCTTGGCATGTGTATGAGAGGCATCAGCAGAGCTATAAGGTAGATGCTGCGTCTGTTCTTGTGTTTTTAGTCTGTAGTGGGCTGTCGGATACTTTCTAAACTCTGTATTAGTATTGTGTGGATTTTCTATTAGCATTATGTGGATTCTGTATTATTATTGTGCGGATTCTGTATTAGTATTGTGCGGATTCTGTATTAGTATTGTGCGGATTCTGTTTAGTATTGTGCGGATTCTGTATTAGTATTGTGTGTGTTTTCATGTTATTCCTAGGTGATGAAAGGGACGAGCATGTTGCTGCGAAGACTGAAGACATGCCATCTCTTCTTCACACACTGGAAAATTGCGGTGAGCTTATTGCTGTTGTAACAGAAATTCCTGGTTTAACAGGCTTATTTCAAAAACGATCTTGCAACTTGACTTGATTTGCATAAATTGGATTTGTGTTGTTTTTAATCCATATTCACTGAAGTTTCCTGTCAAAGCAATACCAGAATGATTTATATCAACTTTGGCAGCCTGTGAGAGTGTCAGTGAAGTCCTGTCTGGTACCTTACAGAGTGTGTTTTCCTAGCGACTGGGCATCTGTTTATTTTTGTTGCGTGTTCATCGTGGGTTTAGCCTAGGTATCCGTAAAAGCACTTTTTGACAACTGCTGATGTAGGCTTTACAAAATCCATTTGATTGATTCTTCCCTGGCCCGGGCCTGCACAGCTGCAGCACAGAAGGACAGAGAATGAGAAGACAGATCTGGCCCTCTGGCACTGGTCCCTCAGTCTGCAAGCCAAGGTAACACCATACATACTTCATGGCAGCTGGCCCAACTTAAACACATGAGATATTACCGCTCTCTCTCGGTTCATAATGGAAGAATTCTCTCTCCTGGTCAACTACCGTCTGTGGATATGTATTCTAGATGTACTGCGTTTGTACTGTGTTAACAATGACAACAGGAGTTAGCAAGGCTGCTCTTTTCCAGTTAGTGGTTGTAAAGCCAGAGACATAATTTCCTAAATTGATGATTTACAGGCCTCAGTTTGTATGAAGGTAATGGGTTTAAGCGAAAACTGACCAAAGACATACTGGAGTTGAGGTCGGATTCTCTGGTGTGTTCTGGTCCAGGTTCTGGGGGCTTGGAGGTTTTGGGTGTCGGAGCAACACAGGAAGCAGGATAGATTGACCCAGGCTGCCCAGTTCTACCGAGACCAGCTGCTCAGGGAAGGAGTAGCCCACATCCTGACCCACACCTCTAACATGAGCAGCTTCAACACCAACATCGCACTGCACAGCCAGGAACAGGTGTGTGCGCGTGCGCAATGCTTTGTTCAGGTTGAATGCTATAAAGCTTGGCTCAGTTGAGCTTTGTTTGGCATGCTGACTGTATCCACAGATTAGTGGTGGCGCTTGTTACTCAGTCATAGAAGTGTAGCAAGAAATTTGCTTTGAATGTTAAAAATAATTGTGGATAAAATGATCACAGGCAACAACTTAAATGTGACTTAAAATAATATAATTTCATTTGGGATTTTGTTGTTTAGATTGCAGGAAGATGAGATTATAATCGGAAGAAACAATGATCTGAGTCACTTCACTCTGCCAGTGTAGACAAGGCTTGAATCGAGCTCCTTTTTGTCTGCTCTCCAGACCTCCAAGCGTATCCAGAGGGTGGTGCTTCGCTGTGCCATGCGCTGGAAACGGCAGGCGTTGAGTGGACCACGCCGGGTGACAGCGCTTAGTGCTGCGGCAGTGCCCCCAAGGAAAAGTGTGACTTTCAGCTTGCCAATGCCTGAACCCAGTGGTCTCCACCACAGCTGTCCACAGACCCAGAGGGGCACAACTGAGCAGGGAGCCGGAGACTGCATCCTCAACCACTTGTAATCATAGTTTTTTGTTAGAATATCAATGTCCCCAAGCATCCCTGTATTGTGTGCTCCAGTGTTTCTGATCCCTAAGTCAGTCTGAGAGACTGTCTAACTCTGTAGGGTGGCAGCGCGTGCTTCTAGACTGCAACCCCGACGGCCTCCAGACCTGCTTGACTCTCCTATCAAAGATCTGCTCCCGGCTGCTGGTCCTTCTCATCAAAACAGATCCAGGAGTCTACCACTTCAAACCCAGGTCCCGCAGACAGCTAAAGCCAGTCTTCTGCCTCCTCCGTCCTCCCTCGTCATCGCCCCTGGACAGGCACGACCAGCGCCCAGTCTCAGTCTCCCAACAGGCCCACATCACGGATTACCAGGCCAAGACCTTCTCCTACCTCCTTCTGCGTTCATGGCCTCACATACTCAAACAGAGGTGACTGTTTCTGTATTACATAAAACACAGGTGTTGAGGGGGCTCATGAATAATAAGTGACTTGTCGTTAATGCCTCACCATTGGCTGGCGATCTCCAATCGACAGGGCACATCAGATGGAGAAGACGTGTGCACTGAGGAGGTAGCTGTGGATCCTACCGTAGCTTGGACCGGAGAGCTGCTCCACATTCGCCTAGACATGCAGCGCTTCCGACAGGACCGGATGCAACTTCAGTGAGGAATTCTAGCTTTCTGGTTAACACTCCTGAGATCATTTTGCTGGTCCCCACGAGGCAAAAGTTTCTGGCTCAGGGTTTAGGTTTAGGGTCAAACTTACAATTAATTTTAGAGTTAGAATTGGGGTTTCATTAAGGTCCAGGCATCGTTGGTTAAGTTTAGGGTTAAGGTTAGGCATTACACCTAGGTAAGGTTTAGGCATGAATGTTACTTTATTGAGGTTAAGGTCAGGGTTTGGTTTAGGGTTAAGATTAGGGCAAGGGAGCATGCAATTTCTATTTTCTGGTCCCTACGAGGTTAGTTGTACAATACAAACGTGTGTGTGTGTGTGTGTGTGTGTGTGTGTGTGTGTGTGTGTGTGTGTGTGTGTGTGTGTGTGTGTGTGTGTGTGTGTAGGGCATGGCGTAGACTTAAAGAGGTGATGACCAACTGGCTGCAGACAACTGGATGCGAGCAGGAGACAGAGGAGAGAAACACTGTTAAACAGGAGCTCGAGGAGGTAGGACTGGAAGAGTGTTGCTGACGTTCCTCAACCAAATTGCAGTATCGTGCAGTTCTTTCCATCATTGGGTGGTCATTCCAGATAAATGTCATGCTGTTTGTGTTTTTGCCGACAGCTGGAGGAGCGTATCGTCAAGCTATCTGCTGATCTTGCGGCGCGGAAGCCTGTGATGATCCTCCATACTGCCCGGATCCACAGGATAGAGAGTGTTCTCCGCAGCAACACGGCCACGGGACTGGGACTGACCAGTCTCAGTGGATCTTCAGAGCACAGGGCTACTTAAGCAACATGTCTCTGTCCACACTAGATGACAGGACCTGGGCCGCTCCAGTGGAACCCCAAAGACCCACCAACAATATACTATTCTTAAATAATTCACTATTTCTTCTGTACATAGTTTTGATGTTAACATGTTATTGCATTTTCAACTTAGTCAAACCAGTTTTATTTTTAACAATTTTAGTTAACAATTTCAATTATTTATTTCATGGACAAAATCATTGATACCACTTTGCCAGTGCTTGATTGCATAGCCTTTGACCAAGATATCTGCAGACAAATGCTTATTGTAACCTTCACTGAGCTGTATGCAGCTGAAATTCTTCAATGTTTGAGAGATGCCCTAGGCCATCTGCTGCTTTAAGCTCGCCCTGTACATAAATGGGATTCAGATCTGGACTGAATCACTGAATGGTAAAGCATCGACTGTTATTTAACTAGGGAAAACATTGTTTTGCAGGCGTGTTCCTTGTTTACATACATCAACTTTTGCATAAACCAAATGCAGATTAAAATGTATGTACCAATATCATGATTTTTGGCCATACATTCAACCGTATATCCACCATCAGTTTGCACACTTCAGCCAGGATTTGGATTTCGCATTTGACACAGACCATCCAAATAGGTACTGGGAGCATCCATGAAGAAGTAAGAGGGTATCTGCCTTGCTAATGGATAAACCAACAAATTGTTCACCTTATCGGTTGTGAAATACGTACGGTTGGAAACTTACGATTTGTATTATTAACCCTAATCAAAACAATTTTGGATTGTCTACCATAATTTGAAAATATCCAAAAGATTCTTAAAGGAATTACATTGCGACATTTTTCAATTTGCAAACTTCAAAAAGAATCATTTAACATGGTTCCAATCCATGATAGTCCTGAAGTATTTTCTTACTAGGAAGATAAGGATACATTCAATCCATTCAGCAAAAGCCAAGATAGGCTATTCCATAACCGGAGGTTTGAGATATGGCCACTGTTCTGCTGATCACAAGAGCACAGAAATTTTAAGATGACAGTCTTAGCGTCACGTCCCATTCAAATCCTTTCCAGATGCGCGGAGTCGCCTATTATCGCACACGTTAAAAGTTGTAGGCTTGCACAATAGTTGGATACTTTACAGGCGCTCTTTGTCCTATAGGCTAGGTTACTATAAAAAAAATGGTTATGTTGACGCTTGAAGGGGTGGGTCAACCTCGTTTCAAAAAGTAAACTAGCTTTAATTTGTTTTAGCTTTTACTTTCACGGTCAAAATGCGGGCAATACATGCCATACTAATCGTTTTCATCTGTGTCGACTATGGTTGGGGTAAGTGTTCAATGTTTTGATTTTGAATGTTCAAATCCCGTTTGTCAATAGCCTGAGAACGAATTAGGTCATAGGATGATGACAGTGACATATCATGAATGTTGGTAAAACGTCAGCAAGGAATCTCATTTGGTTTTATTGGTAGTTGACATTTTTCGGGGTGCAACCAAAGGTGCAGCAATGCGGTTATCTGTCACCCCAGCGGTTTAGGGACGGTCGTACAATTGCGATAGCATACAGGTACCTCCATGTAAGCAAAACAACGGATTATTTTGTCTTCGCATTCATGCGTGAAACTGCATATGGTATCCAGTCCCAAAAGTGCGCCAAGAATGCGAATTATTATTTTAATTCCCTTTAAACAAGAAGGGTTATTTGGTCCATTTACAAGGATACATTTGAAAAACTTTCAAGGTGAAATGGAGATGCTACTGTAAGTTAACCAGTCGGAAGACACTGACCCCCCCCCTCCCAAAATCAGGCACCATTCATTTAAATTTAGTTAATCGCAATTTTATAAGCATTTATTGTGATTGGTCAAGGACGTTCAATACCTTCCTGTCCATACAAACTTAACTGAACAATATGGTAGTTATTCCTCCTCCATTTTCAGATGATGACATCTTCAGGGACAGTTTTAGCCATGAGCGACAATAAGTGGATAACCCCTCCAAGCAGAATTGCTTTAACCCTGTGACACTTGACGTTTCTAAACATGAAGTCCTTGTTTCATTTCATGCAAAATCATCTCAATAAGACCAGAGTCTGTTTTCATTGTTTTAATGTTCAGCCTTTATGGTTGACTTGTTTGTCTGATTGCATGAACCAGGTGCGCTTTAGATGAGAAAACTAACAGATTGCCTCACATTCTTGAATATTTTTTTTGACGCAGAGCAGAATTTAAGGTTAACTTAATGGTGCCAAGTCTTCCATATCCTAATAGAGCAAAATATCACAATAGCACCACCATGCTTGACCAGTGATATGGGATCAGTACAGACATAACAGGATCCATTTGGTTCAAAAGAACTCAAGTTTGCCCAAACACTCCTGTCACAGATTTAGTTAGAATGTTCTGTGGACAGAAGTGTATCATTTTGGATTAGTCGGGTCTGGTGAAATCCAGTGTCTGACTATAAAAATATTGTTCTAAGTATGTAGTGGTACTATATAACATTAAGTTAAACACATGTGTTGTGATCCCAATGTTTTTCCAATTTACAGCAATATTTGTTTTCAATTTTTTTTTTAGGGTTCCTATGTTTGATGCTATTTCTTAGTAATGTTAGGCCCTTCCATTGAACGCAGTGCATAATTGTTCTCTCTGTGCCCTCAGGTAAGAAGATGCGTTGGTGCACAGTTTCTGAGCCGGAGCAGAAGAAGTGTGCTGAGCTGGCCAAGGCTTTGGTGGCGGTGTTGCCTGTAGCTGCTGTGGCGTCATTCGCCAGGCTCTCCTGTATCCGCACATACAGCACCACTGACTGCATCAACAAGATCAGGGTCAGAGAACACCTGCTCCCTCCAGATGCCCGTTTGAATATTATTGTCACTGATGGCTGTTCTCTTTCATTCAGAATTTAATGACGTCTATTTGGTTCCACAGCCAACATTCACTACTGGTTTTAAATGGCTAATTTCTGACTCCGTCTCCAACTTGTATAATCCCCCAAATGTGCCCCAAGCGCTTTGAATATCAAGCTTCAGCCACACCAGGGATTTAAGGGTTTTCACATAATAATGTTAACCGCAATATAATATACGATACAACTTTTAATTAACATTTTCACCAAGGCCTATTTAGTACAAGTGTCACAGGTAGGCTTGCTCTCTCTCTCTCCCATCACAACAGTTGTGTGGTTTGCTGAAGGTTCCACACTGTTGACTGGGCTCTAGGCACCTGTAATTCCAGCCTGGTGATGAAGTCACACTGCTTGCCAAACCGCTCATGCTGTGTATGATGTTGCCCTGATGATACAAGGACAGGTTTACCATAAATATGCTTTTACATTTCTAACTGTATTTCAGGCTAACCACGCTGACATGGTAACACTGGATGCAGGGGAAGTCTACACTGCAGTAAAGCAGTTTGGCCTGATTGCCATCGCCAAGGAGATTTACAGTGACGGTTTGTTAATGACTATTACCGTTTGAATCCTTTAACTACAGAACTAGCCTTAATATGAACATCGCAAACATTATTGTTTAAAACACATTACACACAATGCCTTTCAGTGTGCTCGATTCAGGTAGTTTTATATCCATCACTTATCCAGTTTCCATCACTTATCCACCACTGCTCCTCCAGGAGGCTGTATTCTGTCAGTGGCGGTGGTGAGGAACAGCACCTTGGATGTGCGCTCCCTGCAGGGTCAGAGGAGTTGCCACGCTGGGCTCCGCTGGACAGCCGGCTGGAGTCTGCCCCTGGGTTTCCTTCTGTCCCGCAACTACCTGACATGGGCCAAAGAGCAGCCTCTCAGTCAGGGTGTGCAATTCCTTTCTTTGGTACATTTGTAACGGGTATGACTAGATTGATGTCTATCTGCTGGTAAATCTAACATCCTCGAGGCTTGAGGGCAACATTTGGGTTTTAAATGTCGAGACGATGAAGAAGTCACCTCTAACACCCCTTTTCACTTGGTTAGCGATCAGCGTTTTCTTCAATGCCAGCTGTGTTCCCGGGGCGGCTTCCGTAGCTCCCCAGCTGTGTGCTCTGTGTCAGGGTCAGAAGTCCTACATCGCCCAACGCAATTTCCACTGTGAGACGGCACACAGCGAACCCTTCTACAACAGTCAGGGGGCGATCAGGTGAGGCGGAGAGATAGACAACCTGATCAGAATTATAGTGACATTTAGTGGATCCTTTTGGCTCATGTTGGAAATCAACCTGCTCATGATGTTTAATGTCCTTCTTTCTGTCAATAAGGTGTCTCAAGACCGGGGCAGGGGATGTTGCTTTTGTGGACCATACAGCCCTGGGAAATATTAAAGGTACACAGGTCTTCATATTAACTAGGGTTTTAGAGAGCATTTTGTGTTGTGGACAACTGAGTTGAGCTGTTATACTTACTCATTTAATTACATATGACTACATTTAGACACAAATGGGATACAGGGGTTAGATACTGTACATTGAATGTAATTCATGTGTATAATAAAAACTTTCTTATACAGCTCTGGAAATAATTAAGGGACGACTGCTACTTTTTTTTTGCTTTCCAAAAATGCCAAAAAGGAAGTTTTGAGTGAGGAACAGAAGGGTTCAAATTAAGAGACCATTGCAGATTAAACCCTACTGTTCCGCAGTAGAAAAAGGTGCAGTTGATTCTTAATTTTTACCAGAGATGTACTTGGAGTCTTTACAGCTCTGACATAAACCTTTGCTTTATTACATTTATCATATATTGTTTTGTCATTAAATCATAATACTCATCAGAACATGCTGTGCAAGTCTTCAACAACCCAGAACGATGAGGTGCTGGGAGTGTGTTGCGCTTAGCGCTATGCAAATCGGTGCCCAATAAGGAAATAATACATCGAATCTATGACATGTTGAAGATCCACCACCAACCTGAAGGGTTGGTGGTGGGGTTGGTGGTAGACCCGCCGCGCCTCCGTTGACCCGCCGCGCCTCCGTTGACACGCCGCGCCTCCGTTGACACGCCGCGCCTCCGTTGACACGCCGCGCCTCCGTTGACCCGCCGCGCCTCCGTTGACCCGCCGCGC
>JACXGJ010016328.1:0-12420 GCA_016801105.1 Esox niger
GCTTTGTCCAAATTTAAGCCAGTTTCACTACTGAAAAATGCCATGACTCCACTCTGTACGCGCACCCACAACAGAGCAAGCCGCAATAGCGAAGCCACTTGAGCGATCAGAGACTTGCCTGTTCGCCTTCATGTTATGTTCAATTTCTTGTCACTGATCTCAAGGCAGCTGGGACCAGTCACCAAGAAAACAATGGGTAACACACAATGCCGTGAAGGTCTGAAATCCTGCAGCGCACACAAGGTCCCCCTGCTCAACAAAGCACATGTACAGGCCCATCTGAACTTTGCCAATGACCATCTGGATGATCCAGAGGAGGAATGAGAGAAGGTCATGTGGTCTGATGAGACAAAAATAGAGGTTTTTGGTCTAAACTCCACTTGCCGTGTTTGGAGGAAGAAGGATGAGTACAACCCCAAGAACACCATCCCAACCGTGAAGCATGGAGGTGGAAACATCATTCTTTGGGGATGCTTTTCTGAAAGGGGACAGGACGACTGCACCGTATTGAGGGGGGGATGGATGGGGCCATTTTTCACGAGATCTTGGCCACCAATCTCCTCTCAGTAAGAGCATTGAAGATGGGTCGCGGCTGGATTTTCCAGCATGACAACGACCCGAAACACAGAACCGGGGCAACTAAGGAGTGGCTCCGTAAGAAGCATCACAAAGTCCTGGAGTGGTCTTGCCAGTGTCCAGACATGAACCCAATAGATAATCTTTGGAGGGACCTGAAAGTCCATATTTCCCAGTGACAGCCCCGAAAGCTGAAGGATCTGGAAACGGTCTGTATGAGGGAGTGGGCCAAAATCCCTGCTACAGTGTGTGCAAACCTGATCAACAACTACAGGACATGTATCATCTCTGTAATTGCAAACAAAGGTTTCTGTACCCAATATTAAGTTCTGCTTTTCTGATGTATCAAATACTTATGTTATGCAATAAAAGGCAAATTAATTATTTAAATATCATACAATGTGTTTTTCTGGATTTTTGCTCTGTGTTTGTTCTGTGTCTCTCACAGTTGAAGTTTACCTATGATAAAAATACAGACCTCTGCATGCTTTTTAAGTAGGAAAACCTGCAAAATCATCAGTGTATCAAATACTTGTTCTCCCCACTGTAGGTTGCATTTATTTAATTCTAACAGCTTCCTAGTTCCATTGTTTGGTGCTTATGTTGTTGTACTGCCCTAATAGTGTCAGAAAGTATCCACATTTATCTGCGCAGAAAATATTATTATAATACAATTTGAGGTCAATTTTACTTTGCAATAGTTTTTGGGACATGCAAGTACATTCAGTTTGGCCCAACAGTGGCAGCATAATTGCCATAACACTATCTGTTCTTTGTCACTCAGTAAGATAACATTTGGTACACATGATCAGGGTTGCGATTTTACTTTCAAGTTGGCCACATTGGGGGCACTATGGTAAAGGACAAAATGTAGATTTCGTATTGCTTGCATCAATTCATGTAAGTTGAAAACTAAAATGTTGTCTGGCTAGTAGTAGCTTCAATGCAGAAACCCGCAAAATGCTGCTTTCTGCTTTAATTATTATTATTATTTAGACAAACAGGGTGTTTTTTGCAAATTCCCGTGAGATAAAATGGCTTAATGTTTTTATAATAGTAAAGGGTCAAGGGCCACAACTTCTTGTATCTTTACCAAACTGCTATTTTCTATTTTCAATTTAATTCATTGTTGTCCAATGGAAAAAAATATATATGTGCAGACCTGCCTGGTGTAGCTCATACTATATCACAAAATATACATTTAAACTTTTTTTCACATCTCGCATCATTTGAATCAGGACAATCTCAACTTCATATCCAAAAATGTGTTTGGGCTGCACCATACATTGTAATCCAATGCTACTGCCTTGATTAAAAAATCTCTTGTAACTCTGAGCTTCACATACTGATTTCCAATGAAGACATGCTGGTCTATTTAAGTGAAAATATCCCATAAAAAAAAAGAAATCTATAAGTGTTGCATCATTTTTATCAAATTGGTAGTTTTCTTGGGAAGAGGACAATAGACAGACTTTCTTGATGCGCTGAGGGACATGGACGATGAAAACCGCACCGCCCTGCAGCGAGGACAAGAGCAGTGAGACCGGTATATGCATCCGCTACTTGAGAGCCAGGCGGAGGAAAGAGCCACGGAAAGAGAGGAAGAAAAGGAGCGATGAGGATGTTAGTGTTGGTGTTCGTCGAGTCTGAGGAATAAACAGACAACTCCAAAGAGAGTTTCAAGGCGGGTTCCTGTCTTTCCCCAGTTTGCCCTGTCACTAAGCCATTGAAACAGACACTGTCCCACCACTGGACTAAAGAGTCCCCCTAACCCTAGATGTTATTTATACCTGCTTTTTGCACATTTTTATTTTGCATCTACATTTTGAGATAAATACATTGCTGTGAAATCAAATGTGTGAAAACAGAACAACCCCCATACCCTTTCTCGCTTACTTATGAAATATTTATTAAATCACAGCAGGAAGAACACAAATTATCTAAAACAGGTGTATACCAAAAAAAATGGCTTACACAGTAGTTAGACAGTTTTATCTTGATTTTTCAATTGTAGACTGACTTTGACCTTTTTACAGTACATTAAATTGAGAAATGGTTATCTCAAGTTTCTCATTAGACCTGTAAGTGCGTCTAGCCCCTCGGCCTCTACAGTGGATGGCAGTGCCCCCTCAGGCTAGTTTAATGCAGTGACACCCCATTCCTCTCTGTAGTCATGATAATTCATTTTTTCGGCAGTTATGCAGAACACAAAATGCTATCACCATGGATTTGACCATATGTATGTTGCAGTCATTTCAGTTCAACAAGCACCTCCATTTGCTCTTCTGTCTGCCAAAAGTGTTCCCAACCACCACCCTGGCTCTGCTTCCTTTGTGGTTGTACCCAACTGGCTGGGATGTTGGGTACAACCACAAAAGAAAACCGTCCATATTCTGTGAAGAGTTTCATCAGCCAGCTTTTCAAAGTACTGGCTGCGTGACCAAGGACATAGTACCCAACATTTTGTCCACAAATGTTCTTTGTTTCTTTAGGGAGCACCAGCAATCTGGCATCATGCAGGCTCCCTGCTGCCCCAGTAAAATCATTCCAAAAGAGTGCCAGCCCTTGCTGTTGAAATACTCTGAATACTTCCTCTGGTCCCAGAATGGAGCCCCCATCGGCACTCGAAATATGGCGCCATTTCCTTTAACTTTTCACTGTTTGGACACTGAATAATTGCTGCCATGGGCACCTTTCTATCTGGCTGTAACACATGGCACAGGCACAGAAATGTGTCCATAGACTCAGGGAAATTCTTCATCTACTGGGCCTTGGTGAAGGTTAGAACCATGGTTTCCCACCACTCCGTTGCTCTATTGTGTACAAAAATGAATGGCGAAACACGACACATTCTGTAATACTTGCATATCTGAAACACACTAAAGGTTCCAAAAATAAGTTGATGTAGCCATAAATGTATATACTAAAATATTAACATTCTCGCGATGGCGCAAATCAGTCTCCGCCATCTCATGGTCAATCTCTGCGATAGCTCAGCCTCCTTTACGTCTAGCGTTTCAGGCATTTTGCAAAATGTATTCCGCATTTTTACTGCTTTGATACTACTGTCTCTCTTACACCACCGACTCAATGACCACATTTGCTAATGAATAAATCATGAACAACAGCAGCACAACCTGAATCTCCATCATGGTGGCTGTGATGTTGCATTGTCCCATAAATAATAAAAATGCCTTTCTGTCACTTTGTATGGCGCATGGTAAATTGGTCAGAATATGAACATACGTCGGTGGACTAATTGGCCTAATATTCGCGGGTCTTCAGACCGCGTTGGAAACGCACACACCATGGGCTGAAGGAACCCTACAGTTCCTTGAATAGTCAGTCTGGTATTTTTGGTGGAAACTGGGCTCCACAGTTGACCCTTCATCTACTTCAGCCCCCAGCTGGCATCTTTTAATACATTTCAAACTCACCTGCTGTTTTAAAACAACTGGATCTGTTTTTTATTGTATATCTCCACATGCAGCACCTATGAACAGGATAGTTAATCCACACCTAACTAATTTACCATCCCGGGACCTCCAAATGCTATCCACATTCTGGTTGTTTCTTTAATTATAATCAATCCTGCATATGCAGTTCTGAGTTAGAGGGCATTACTCTGTGTTATTATTATCATAATAAAGGGAGTGTTAGCCAAGAAATGGGGATGGTGTTTTATTTTATTTTACAGCTCACTGACTTACTGCTGGGGTGCATGTTGGCATGCAGGGTTGGTCTCACTAGGACTCCTAGTACAGACGTACGTAAGAACATGACACGTTTTCTAACATATACACCTAAAAATGTTTTCACTAGAACCAAAATAACTAAATTGTTTCACTTCTCAGGTTCACTCATCCAGTGTGTGTACATTTTTTAAGGATTTCAGTGAGGGAAATATGACACTGGACATTTGACAGATAATATATATATTTTTATTTGCCAGAGATTGGAGAAATATACTGGTCATCTTCCACCAGTGTTGCTCAAAAAGACTGAAAATACATTTAATTACCCTGTGAAGTTACAACTTAGCAGCAACAGCGGTATCAAATACCCCCCCAAACACCAATCTGTCCGATTATTTTGTGTGTATTTTCTTTTCTGTTTATAGTAATTAATTTGATCCGATAATAGCAATGAACTCTATAGCAGGAAAAATAAACACTCTTCTCCTTCTAGACTTGCAAGCACCAACTATCTGCGATCTTCACACTGAATAGAAGTATATCTATGGACTTTGCTTTGAGAACCAACACAAAAACAGCCCACCACTGCTCCACACTAAACAATTTAAGGATACAAGAACTAATTGGATGCTGCTGCAAAGAAATATGATTACAAAAATGACAGATACTCTGTTAAAAAAGGGAGACCAGAGGGTGTGTGCCAATTACCGGAGTATTGCACTACTCAGCCTCCCTGGGAAAGTCTATTCAAAGGTGCTGGAAAGGAGGGTTCGGCAGATAGTCGAACCTCGGATTGAAGAGTAACCATGCAGATTCCGTCCTGGTCGTGGAATAACCGACTAGCTCTTTAGTCTTGCAAGGATCCTGGAGGGGGCCTGGGAATATGCCCATCTGGTCTACATGTGCTTTGTGGATCTGGAGAAGGCATATGACTGGGTACCCCGGGAGATACTGCGGGAGGTGCTGTGGGAGTATGGGGTAAGGAGGTCCCTTCTTAGGGCTATCCAGTCCCTGTACTTCCAAAGTGAGAGCTGTGTTCGGGTTCTCGGTAGTAAGTCTGACTCGTTCCAGGTGGGGGTTGGCATCCGTCAGGGCTGCGCTCTGTCACCAATCCTATTTGTAACATTCATGGACAGCATATCGAGGCGCAGTCGGGGTGGAGAGGGTTTACAGTTCGGTGGGCTGGGGATCTCTTTGCTGCTTTTTGCAGATGTGGTCCTGATGGCATCATCGGTCAGTGACCTCCAGCACTCACTGGACCGGTTCGAAGCCGAGTGCAAAGCGGTTAGGATGAGGATTAGCACCTCTAAATCTAAGGCCATGGTTCTCAGCAGGAAACCGATGGTGTGCCTCCTCCGGGTAGGGAATAAGGTTTCATCCCAAGTAAAGGAGTTCAAGTATCTCTGGGTCTTGTTTGCAACTGAGAGAAAAATTGAGCTGGAGATTGGCCGGAGAATCGGAGCAGCAGGGGCGGAATTGCATTCGCTTTACCTTACCGTTGTGACGAAAAGAGAGCTGAGCCGGAAGGCAAAGCTCTCAATATACCGGTCAATTTTAATTCCTACCCTCACCTATGGTCATGCCGGCTGGGTCTTGACTGAAAGAACTAGATCGCGGGTACAAGCGGCTGAAATGAGTTTTCTCAGAAGGGTGGCTGGCGTCTCCCATAGAGATAGGGTGATAAGCTCAGTCAGAACTCTGAGGAACTCTGAGTCGAGCCGCTGCTCCTTTGCATTGAAAGGAGCCAGTTGAGGTGGTTCGGGCATCTGGTAAGGATGCCCCCGGGACGTCTCCTGAGGGAAGTGTTCCAGGCACGTCCAGCTGGGAGGAGACCTCGGGGTAAGCCTAGGACTAGGTGGAGAGATTATATTTTGAAACTGGCCTGGGAACGCCTCAGGATCCCCCAGTCAGAGCTGGCAAATGTAGCTTGGGTAAGAGAAGTTTGGGGTCCACTGCTGGAACTGCTGCCCCCATGACCCGACAATGGGTAAGCGGGTGAATATATAACCCATTACTTCGGCACTGACATTAAAGACGGTTTGGGAAAACATTTGCGAAGCTGAACTCGTGTGGCACAGAGACCGCATTACAGCCATGATGACATGTTGTTGGGGGCTTGACATGATGTCAATTTAAACCAAGTGTGCCAATTTCTGCTTTTCAGAGTTTATTTTAGTAACGCCAAATTGTCAAATTATTTTTCATCAACATCTTCTTCATCTTCTTTATCAATCATTACAGAAATAATGAAGGTTTACATGCTGAAGTTAAAGTTTATGCATGAATGCGAAGAGCAACATTTCTTTTGGAATGACCCATAACGTTATGTTAATGTGCAGATCAACTGTGCATTGAATTAACGATGTCACACTTAAAAATTCCACTCTTGCCATGAAGCTAAACTAAATGAAGACGAAGTTCACCTTTCAGCACAACAACTCAAAGCACACATCCAAATACAAAAACGCATGACTTCACCAGAAGAAGATTAACGTTTTGGAATGGCCCAACCAGAGCCCAGACCTGAATCCAATTGGACATCAGTGGGGTGATCTGAAGATGGCTGTGCACAGGAGATTTCTTTGCAATCGGACCTATTTGGAGCACTTTTGCAAAGAAGAATGGGCAAATATGACCACATCAAGATGTGCCATGCTAATAGAGTTCTATCCAAAAAGACTGTAATGCTGTATTAAAATCAAAAGGTGCATCTACAAAGTGTTAACCCCAAGGTTTGCTCCTTGGGGTTAAAGGCCGGGTGTTTTGTAAAAGCGCTTTGTGACAACTGCTGATGAAAAAAGGGCTTTATAAAATAAATTTGATCCATTGATTGATTTGATTGCCCCATTTCCCGGCAAGCTTGGAAGCATTCAAATTTGGGACTGTCGTGGAAAATCAACCACTCTTTACTAAAAACAAATGCACTTTAGCTGCGGACTTTGTGAATCCAATAGACTTTAATGAAAATCATACAATAATGACAGACATTATAGCCAGGTCCTTCTGCAGATACACCCCCAATGTTCTGAGTCTGGACCAAGGCTTTTATACAGAACTTTCACACATTACGCCATCTGACTTTGGTTGGCAACCCCCCGGGCGGGGTGCGCTTATTATCTTCTACCTCCTTGAATGCTCGTAATTTGCGACAGTAATTCACATCCTACTTATGGTTCATACTTGGGTCATGTCCATCATTGTCCACAAAGTAAGTGTTACGTTAAGCTCATGGGCCACACTCAGGTCATCTCTTATCACAGAGTACACTTTATGACCAGCTCATGGGCCACACTCTGGACACCCCAACAGTGGATACAAAGGCAGTAAACTTTAGAAATCCCCCTCTCTGGTCTCAAGGTAATTGCCTGCTCATGACCATCTCTCAGCATAAGACACATATATTAAGAAATTGTCTGTATGTGTAATTCGTCCAGAAGTAATTTACTGTGAGCATCGATTCCACGGTAATATGTTTCTCATAAAACTACATGATTATACATTTCACATTCAAATTTTCACAAGTATAAGGTTATTTATGCATTTTATAGAAATATATGGGTTGGTTTAACTCATTGCCCTCCCTTAGGCAAGTGCCTGAAAGCGAACTGAGGTTGTTTGTCCAGTGAGCCAGTTTCCTGGTTGGGCAAGCAGTCTGGACATTTTTTTTTTACTTTCCTGAATCTTCTCTACTCATACACTTGTTGCTATAAGGACCCTTTTAACTATAGTTGGCTGCCATCAAATTAGGGATAAAAGGTTTTAAAACTGGGAAGAGAAAATTAATGTGTTAACATTTTGAATGTTCACATGAATGCAAAAATAAGAAAGGTATTGTTATTCTTGGTCAATTTTTTCACTTTACTGTAGGAACTTTTGCTACATACTTAATTTATAGGATTTTAAGTCACTTGGCACAATGCCAGGGTAGGGGGTTTGATTTCCACAATTGGCCATATGAAAATGTATAATGTGAACCAATCACTTTCATATTGTCCTTCTGAAACACATATTTGCTTAGCAAAATGTAAGAAATCCATTACAGAAAGTCAGTGTGAGTTAAGAAACTGTTAACTTCCTATGAAAGAGCTTTGTCACGATTCCGTAATGTTGCAGTATTACAAAGTAAAAGTTACATATACACAACCTAAAGGTTTTTGAGCTAGTGCCCAATGGACTTCCATTCGCTCATGAAAGGACTGTATGGTGCCAGAATGACCTAGAATGCACTGTGTGGCCCATCGACAAAGTAAAAGAAAAGTAGAAAGTGTTAATATGATTAAAGTGATTATCTAACTTTGATAGCTGCAATGCGTTGTTATGAGATATCAACTTCAAATAAAATTCCAAATTCAAGTATTTTGGAAAAATGCAGCAACAAACATTTTCACTACCTAGTTTCACTATCTTTTTATTCAGGTTGACTCTTTATGACACATTGAGATTTTAATGAATTTGCTGAATACGTTTGAATAATTCTCAGTGCACCTAAGTCTGGGTTTTCAGAAGGCTTTCCTAACCTTTTACTTGGCCTTTCCTTTTTTAAAGGGGATATCCCTAAAATAGCATCAAAATCTCATTCATCCCAGCTCTTGCAAGGTTTATTTTTTGTTTATTAATCAGATTATAAAGCTATAGAGATATAGTGAGCTGTGTAGAATTTCTACATACTGTAAATGACAGATGTGTGTGTTGTAGCGGAGTTAAACACAGGGACCAGACATTGGACAAGGGTTTAGGTTTCTGGAGGGTGTTAAAAGTGGACGATAGAGGAGGTGAGGGGAAAATCTAAAGAACTCCAGCCACACTCCTGGGGGGACTGTGCCATCTTTAAGGGTGCTATGAGGAGGCTTCTTAGTGGCAGGGACTGGGAGACTGGACTGAGGGAAGGATAAATGATACAGAAAGAGCCTTGAAGGAACCCTGATCCAGAGCCCCTAAGACTGAAGGTTTGACTTTTAGCCAGACACACATCACACTTCCAAGACTGTGCTGGAGTGGTTTTGAGACAATTCGGTGAATGTCCTTGAGTGGCCCAGTGAATGCCCAGACTTGAACCACATTGAATATCTATGAGGATACCTGAATTTCGAAGTTCACCATGCTACCCATCAAATGTGACAGAGTTTGAGAAGATCAACAATGAAGAATGGGAGAAATCTAGGTTTGCGAAGTTGGTAAAGGCAAACCCAAAAATACTCAAACGCTATGGTAGCTTTCTAAGGCGCTACGACAAATACTTATTACCTTGAGATGTTTCCTTTTTTTATTATATATAAATGTGTACACATTTCTTGAAACAGATTTCACTTTGTTGTTATAGGTTGTGTGTAGATTGATAACAAAAAATGTAGTCAATTAGAATTTAAGTCTATAATACAAGAAAATGTGGGGAAAGTGAAGCGGTCAGAATATTTTCAGAAACAGCTGTGTGAGTGTGTACATTTATTTATGATGTAGCGGTTAACGTGCCCCAGAGGCAGCAGCCTAGACCACTGGAACACACTAAGCTCACACATTAATTAGGGGGATATGGTATGCCTTTTGAATTCTGAAACATCACTATTGCCTAACTTAGCTTAAATCTGATTTCATTGTATGCTAATAATATTTATATACAGTGAGGGATAAAAGTATTTGATCCCCTGCTGATTTTGTACGTTTGCCCACTGACAAAGTAATGATCAGTCTAATTTTAATGGTAGGTTTATTTTTTCCCAGAGGTCTGTGTGTTAATTAATACCCAACATCGTCATCTGTGTGCATCTTTAAAAAAAAATAAATAAATTCACAACTGTTCTGAACACATGCAAATCTACACTGACGGGGCGAGTACAAGTGTGCACCCTGTTTGAAATGATCTTGCCTTTTCTGACCGGCAACCCAGGGTATCAATCTTTGAGCATATTCCATTATCATGACAGCTAATGTTACTGGGGACAGAACAATTACTCACAGCCCCAGAGAGCATTTCTGTAGCGCTGATACTTATCTTCCTTTGCCTTTCCCTTTCTCCCTTGCTATCACATCCTCCCAGAATGCCTCTAACGTTTTCTCCAACCCCCTTCTCTACCTCTTTTATCTTCCTTCACAAGTGGGAAACACTAATCTCATTATTGGGGTAATTTTGAGGACAATGTAACAAAGCAAAAGATGGGTGTTCAGAGGTAGAAAGATAAATAATAATCCTAAGAGTGTGTCTCTGTGGTTAAGGAAAATTGTGTATGTGTGTGTTAGAAAGAAAGAAGAAAAGAGACATAAAGCCACTGTTTTCTTGTGAGGTTGTGTGTGGTGTGAATCATGCCTTCCATGTGGGTTAAATATACAAGTCTCATCATCCTAAATCAATCTGTATGTGAGATACACCACAACTCCCCCAGTGGTAGTGTGACCCCATTCATAATGGGAGTCACAAATGGTGTTTTGTGGCTCCTAGGGGAGAGAATGGATGTTCAATAAAATTTGATTTTGAGGAGCATTAAATACAACCCACAGCTTTTGTCACTTGATTTGTCCAATCCAAACAGCCAAAGACCAACATGGTCATCAGCGGTAGAGGACTGGAGGAATCAACTAAAGCTAGATAAGTGAAAAAGTGGATCACTGAGGTATGGATCTCTACTTACTTAAAAAAACATATTATTCTTTACTCATTATTATAAAGCCCCCCCAAAAAACTAACATGTAGGTTTCAACATGGCTCCCCTAAGTTAAATGCAACACTGAAAATCTAATTAAATGTTTTATACTGTGAGGGGAAAAAAGTATTTGATCCCCTGCGGATTTTGTACGTTTGCCCACTGACAAAGCAAATCCAGAAAAACGCATTTCAATAATGTAAGTATTTCTCTCTGCAAAACATAACTTAGTTCCTGGTGGCAAACCCCTTGGTGGCAATCAGAGGTCACACATTTCTTATTGTTGGCCAGGAGGGATTTTGTCTCACTCCTCTTTGCAGATCTTCTCCAAGTCATTAAGGTTTCGAGGCTGACATTTGACAACTTGAAACTTCAGTTCCCTTCACAGATTATCTTTGGGTCTCATCTAATCACAACACTTTCACGCAGATCTCTGAATTATTCAGATGTTCCTTGGCAAAGTTCAGATGGGCCATGTGCTTTCTTGAGCAGGGCGACCTCGCAGGCGCTGCAGGATTTTAATTCATGACGGCGTAGTGTGTTATTAATGGTTTTCTTTGAGACTGTGGTCCCAGCTCTCTTCAGGTCATTGACCAGGTCCTGCCGTGTATTTCAGGGCTGATCCCTCACCCTCTTCATGATCATTGATGCTACACAAGGTGAGATCTTGCATCGAGCCCCAGACCGAGGGAGATGCCTATTGTCCTGTAGCCCATCCCAGCCTTGTGCAAGTTTACAATTTTATCCCTGATGTCCTTAATTAGCTCTCGGGTCTTTCAGTTCCCTCCAAAGTTTTCCATTGTGTTCAGCTCTGGAGACTGGCTAGGCCACTCCAGGACCTTGAGATGCTTCTTACGGAGCCACTCCTTAGTTGCCCTGGCTGTGTGTTTTGGGTCGTTGTCATGCTGGAAGACCCAGCCACGACCCATCTTCAGTGCTTTTACTGAGGGAAGGAGGTTTTTGGCCAAGATCTCGCGATACATGGCCCCATCCATCCTCCCCTCAATACGGTGCAGTCGTCCTGTCCCCTTTGCAGAAAAGCATCCCCAAAGAATGATATTTCCACCTCCATGCTTCACGGTTGGGATGGTGTTCTTGGGGTTGTACTCATCCTTCTTCCTCCAAACACGGCAAGTGGAGTTTAGACCAAAAACCTCTATTTTTGTCTCATCAGACCACATGACCTTCTCTCATTCCTCCTCTGGATCATCCAGATGGTCATTGGCAAAGTTCAGATGGGCCTGTACATGTGCTTTGTTGAGCAGGGGGACCTTGTGTGCGCTGCAGGATTTCAGACCTTCACGGCATTGTGTGTTACCCATTGTTTTCTTGGTGACTGGTCCCAGCTGCCTTGAGATCAGTGACAAGAAATTGAACATAACATGAAGGCGAACAGGCAAGTCTCTGATCGCTCAAGTGGCTTCGCTATTGCGGCTTGCTCTGTTGTGGGTGCGCGTACAGAGTGGAGTCATGGCATTTTTCAGTAGTGAAACTGGCTTAAATTTGGACAAAGC
>JACXGJ010016329.1:0-12419 GCA_016801105.1 Esox niger
AGGGACCCTAAAGCAGCATCAATTGACTCACACTGGAGAAAAACCATTCAGCTGTGGTGATTGTGGGAAACACTTTAATGCCAAAAGGACTTTAATGAGACATAAACAAACTCACACAGGGGCAAGACCATTTAACTGTGGTGACTGTGGAAAAAGTTTCAGTCTCAAACAGACCCTAAAGCAGCACACACTAATTCATACAGGGGAGAAACCATATAGCTGCGGTGATTGTGGAAAAAGCTTTAATCACAGGCAGACTTTAAGGCAGCATAAACTGGATCACACAGGTACAAAACCATTTACCTGTGATGAATGTGGGAAATGCTTTAACCTCATGAAGATCCTAAAGGAGCATAAAATGACTCACACAGGAGCGAAAACATTTAGCTGTGATGACTGTGGAAAAATCTTTAGTCTGAAGCAAACTTTGAAGGAGCATAAACTGAATCACACAGGGAAGAAATCTATTAGACATGTTTTGACTGTGGGAGAAACCTCTACAAGAGGCAGACCCTAAAGCAGCTGAAATCGATTCACACAGGAGAAAAAGCATTTTGTATTTTGACAATAGATATAGGGCCCAGAAGAAACTAGCCAAACACGTATTGACTCTAAAGGTCTTTCAGAACTAGAAACCAGGCAAGCCTAGTTCAGCCAGCCCACAATAAAAGGTGTTGATCGTTGTTGCCCTCACTTGATTCAGACAAGGTTCGCCTACGTGAAAGGCTGTGTCTTTAACCACTATGCCACAGAGCTATACACTTGTCGGGTGTCAGTATAGCCTCTTGACATATAATTTTGTCACGCATTAACATCATGCCAAGTTTTAATATTTCATTGGACACCATTAACCATTGTGAGTAACGTTTCTTATTAAGTTTACCTCCACCATAAATAGCATCTGTAAACTGTATGACTTTTGCCACTGGCTGTTTTAAAAGCTTGTTAGTCAGTAAAATGTCGCTAGACCCCATTAAGCATTGTTTTAAACTGACTAACATTTCTAAATATGTTTACCTCCACCAAGAATAGCACTGACTGTATGGCTTTTGCCACTGGTCGTTTTAACAGCTTATTTGCCGTTCATGAATGACATTGACACAATAACTACTCTATCAGTATAGGTGATGATATCAGTTTTTTTCATCACGCGAAAGACAACAGTATCATGTAGCCAGCGAAGTGTTTGTCTGTCCTGAACAAATCCAAATATCCACCAGAACTGTTCTATTTTTAGCATCCTAATATGTAGCTAGTGAAGGTTGTAGCTAGCAAAGTTTCGGTCTTTCCTGAACAAATCCTGAGGCATAATGTGTTTTCACTGTGACGCGAGTCGAATAAGGGACCTGTTATTTTGTAGTCTGCATCTCTAACCACTACACTATTTAACAAGGGGTAGTTCCTCAGTCAGTCAGTAAAAGACTTTCGCTCTTCTAGGCCGGCTCCACGTACGTGGTCTGGCAAAAGGCTACACAGGGCTTGGCTGAATATCTCATTGACTACATTTTAAATTGCAAGCTGTCACAAACACCTGTAAAGGACTGGTCTCATCTTAATGGAAATGTTGTTGATTTCATTCAGACATTTTGAAGATAATGAACTCAAAATGAACTCAAAAGAGACATTTCTTGTTGGAAGATATTTGTAAAAATACTGCCTAATCCCTTATAGACCTCAGGTGAGAGGTGGAATAAGAAGAAACATTTTTTAGGGGATATATTGTTTTATCCAGATGGAGGTCCTAAAATCCACCCATGTTGATACAAAAATGTACCTTTATCCTCACGTAAACACCATCAATGTTATTTACTCGTGCCATTGGCTCAGGGTCAAACGGTTAGAACGTGCAATATCTGTTGTAAAATACCTGAAACATCTAAATGCTTTGTTTTCCCCTCCTGATATGTTAAAATGGTTCTTTTGTCAAAATGCCAATGGATGAATGAATATGAGTTTAAATAAACATTGAAAAAACTGTGTTATAGGGGTTTAGTTGATAATAAATGTTTTGTGCTATTGGGGTTTCTCCTTTTTGGGGTGCATGTTGGTCTCATCATTCTGCCAGTCATTTAAATCACCACAAAGGACTTATGACAAGCTCAATTTTTCGTAATACCCCAGAACTTTCAAACATTATAGAATTAGAAAGGGCCCAACACCATCTCTACTTCATGTATGTATATTCAGTTGGAATGACCACTGAAAAATATCTCACATAACCCTAAAGAAAGGCCTGTACCTCAGGCATAGACAATAGTCCGGTCCAGTATCCATCAATGACAATGTCCATTCACAAACTTCTCTTGGATAGAAACTATTACAACTGTCCGTTACTTCAAATACACTAACAGAGAGCTCCATAACATTTAGTTAAACATTGTGTAATCAAGCAGTCAGAGGTCAAAGGTGATCCAGCTGAGAATGATACAGGAACCTCTAAAGCCAGAAATGCCATTTATCCATAGAGTATTGTATTAATCTGTAGCTCTTCAGTTTCATGCCATTTTCTTGCATGGAATACAGAAGTGATGGTTGCTGATAATGGGCCAATGTATGCCCAGTGGTGGATCTTAAGGATGTTTGGTTCTAGCCAGCTGAAATAGAAGGCCGAAATGTCCACTTGCCTGGGTAAAATGTTACAAGCCCTGTTTGTAACTCCATTTGCTGAGTAACAAACCGGGCTAGTAGTTCATAAATTGATGTTTTTTCCAGTATTCATGTTATATTAGTCTGTGCACAATATAATATAACCTTTTAGAATAAGAGAACAGTTATGTAACTGCAAGTCGCCCACAAATATCCAACCAAGTGTTATTAGCAAAAAAAGTATATTATTTAAATAGTGCATACAAAAGTATTCACTTAAACATAGGCTGCATTCAAGGTAATGCAACATTTACTTAACATTCAATGAACATGATATTGCTACTGGTGGTGTTTAATAGGTATCATGACAAATATATATAAAACACACTAACAGGTTGCAAACATTCTGTCTGCTGAACACATCCTTTCTTTTTAGGTCATTAACTATTTCTAAAATGATTGACATGTTTCAAGGCATGTGCAGAAACAAAGATATTAGAATACTATACAGTTGTAGCTATAGTAACCAAGGGGACGGGGCATAGTGAAGGCTCTGACTCTATTTCAAGGCGAGTCTGGCGGACTGTTTATGAGCCTCATAATACGAGGGCTGATTACTCATTATCTTCATTCACTGCATTTAATACTCCCGCGAATAAATCCCTTGAATAAATGAAATTAGACATAGGCTTAGCCAGGGCTAAATTTCCAGCCCTGGGTGTGCCTATGTAGATATTCCATTGAAAACCATCCGTTTCCAACTACAAAAATCATTTACAACATCAATGGTGTCTACATAGTATTTCTGATCAATTTCATGTTATTTTCAAATCTCGCTTTGCTTTCGAAAATAAGGAACTTCCTAAGTGACCCCAAACTTTTGAACGGTACTGTACAAAAGACACTGGACTGCAATGGCATAGCGTGGTGATGTGGGACTGGGGGGCAAGCTGTCCTTACTGCTTACAGCTTACAAGTGAGCAAAGAGTAAACTGTTTAAATTTTATATGTAAATCATGAATGCAATAAAGCATTAGAGATAATGTTCAGTCAACAGGCCATGCATTCAACCTTTAAACCTGGTCCCCCTTTTGTCGCCAAAAAAGCCCTGACTCGTCGTGGCATGGACTCCACTAGACCTCTGAAGGTGTACTGTGGTATCTGGCACCAAGACGTTAGTAGCAGATCTTTCAAGTCCTGTAAATTGTTAGGTGGGGCCTGTTTGTCCAGCACATCCCACAGATGCTCGATTGGATTGAGATCTGGGGAATTTGGAAGCCAAATCAACACCATGAACTTGTTGTGTTCCTCAAACCATTCCTGAACCATTTTTACTTTTTGCCAGGCGCATGATCCTGCTGAAAGAGGCCAATGCATTCAGGGAATACCGTTGCCATAAAAGGGTGCCCATTGTCTGCAACAATGCTTAGGTAGGTGATATGTGTCAAAGTAACATCCAGATGAATGGCAGGACCCATAGTTTCCCAGCAGAACATTGCCCAAAGCATCACACTACCTCTGCCAGCATTCCTTTTTCCCATTGTGCTTCCTGGTGCAATGTGTTCTCCAGGTAAGCGATGCACACGCACCTGACCATCCATGTGATGTAAAAGAAAACCTGATTTATCAGACCTGGCCAACTTCATCCGTTGCTCCATGGTTCTGATGCTCAAATGCCCATTGTGGATGCTTTTGGCAATGGACGGGTCAGCATGGGCACCCTGACTGGTCTGCAGCAACGCAGCTTCATACGCAACAAACTGCGATGCACTGTCAGTACCTGCTCCCCTGTTGGATCGGGCCATGCGGGCCAGCCTTTGCTCCCCACGTGCATCAGTTAGCCATGGTGGCCCATGACCCTGTCGCCAATCCACCGCTTTTCTTTCCTTGGACCACAGTAGTAAATGTATGGTATATTGTATCACTTTGGTGATTTATGACCCTGGGAGGCTGGGCTTCCAGATTGATTTGACAGGTGGGCGGGACATCCGGTTCGGTTGGTGGGATGTCCGGTGTTATGTATGGACTTCCTGTATGACGTGTGTTAGGGCGGGACTTCCGGAATGATGTATGCATGCCGGTGACTTAGTAATTTCTGCTTGTATTGATGTGTCCATGTTTGATGTTTTGCAATGATTGATGAACACCCCGGACAAGTGTTATAACAGGTGAGTTATATTTGATGTTTAATATGGGAACATAGTCCAAGACATATTTTGCTTCTGGGAAACAATATTGGGACCCAGCAGTGGTCTGAATACATCCAGTCTATGACTCAGAGGCATACTTTGGTGACGAGATTGTTATAAGGGTGCGTCCATCCAGGGGAGCAAACAGCGGGTACAGTTCCTCCTGGAAGTAATCAGTGAATGTGTAAATGTGCACCCGGGTCTCTGCGTTGTAAAATGAGATCTGACCTTCCTCGTAGTCCAGATAGACGCCCATCCTGTGTGGTAGCGTCTCCAGGGGCAGGGAGGTCTCCGGTTGGGTGCAGGCATAAAAATGCCTGGTGCTGCGCCACAGAGCCCAGTAACCTTCCTTGGGGGTCATAGGGAAGCGGCCGTGGCGTTTGGATGATGCGGTTGTTAGGCCAACCTTCCAGTAGCCATTGTTGGCCAGGGTGACCTCCCAGTAGTGACGTCCAGAGGAGAGGCCGTCCTTGGCCAGGACGCATGGTCGGCCGTCGTAGCGTTGCGCGCTAAACGTCACCTCGACAGTGCAGTGAGCTTCTTGGACCTTCTTCCGGTCATCTGAGAGGAGAAGCCATGGGTGATTTGTCATTGGGTCCAGTTTCACATCATCTGTGTATAAGGAGAGGTTACAATGTGTAAAACCACCTGTCACATTTTACACTAAAACTGTTCATTTCACTTGAGGACAACAGAAATGAACTGCAAACCTTTTTGTTATTCTCAGTTATTTTCAATGCAGAGCAAACTCTGCTGTGGTTGGAATTGTATTTCCAAATCAAAAGTATTGAATATTTTCATCAGTTTTAATTGTCATGCTATTTTATCAAATTGGTGAAGGGTTACCTAAAGCACTGCAGATCCAGTCCCACACTGAGTTTGGAATGTATTTCAGGGTCTCTGTCAAAGCAGGGGAAAAAATAAAGAGGCTTTTCAATCAGAGACAGAAAAAGAAGGAATTGTTGTGCTACGGCAGGGAGGAGACACATTTACCCATTTTCCAGGTGCGCTGTTTGGTGGCAAGCCATAGCTGGGGGATGGTACCCTGCCAGAGGAGTGAGATGGGTTGGTTAAAAAATGGTGCAATACCTGATGTTGTGCGTGACAGAGAAGCAGTAAAAAGAGAGCAAACAAACGTGGTAATAAATTACAGACCTTTGATACAATGACCGTAATATTTCACTAATCCCTACCTGACTCGACTTTGAGTAAGGCCAACGGGAATGATGGTTGCTGAATGATTTCTCTCTGATCTTACAACCTTTTATTACTGTCTGGTTTATTGTCTGGTGTGATTAGATGGCTGACATATCTCTCCTTTCATAAGAACTTTATATGGAGCCATTCCTGTTTAGTTGGCTCAATGTTAACTGAAGATTATGGTGGTATATAGCCTTAAACTGGTATAGTGTATGGACATGAAGCTAGGGTTACAGGTAAACCAAGATTTGGACACTGTGGGCAGGGTTATGTTTGAGGTCAGGGTTGCACATGCAGCGAAGGTTAAAGATCCTGGCTTTGTGTCTTACCGTGTCGATGTCCTCTTCCTTAAGTAGAGACCAGGTGAGGAACTCAAGGAAAGGAAAGAGTGTCACAGTCTTTTTCTTATTCAGCTCCAGCTGCCTCAGCATGTGAGTCAGCTCATCACTCATCAGACCACATTTCTGGATGGACACAGTGGGAAAGATTATCAAACTGATCGGATGTCAATAAGACTGGCTCCAACCATTGACTTATATTATAACAATTACCTACACCAACGGTTTCCATGTTAACAAGCAATGGAGGCTGTGACTTTAAAGAATACACCCGGGCACATATGCATATACACACACCTCTGTGACACTTTTCAGCTCCTTAGCCCACTCCATGATTCTCTGTTCTGATTTTGTGGAATGATCCTGTTCCTCTTGCCCCCCCCCAAGGTCTATCAGGTTTCTCTTCTGCACCCAGGGACTCTGTGGGACAGGGTAAAACAATACTCACTGTCTCAGCTTCCATGAATAATTTTTATTTCCCTTCACATGGCCGGAAATGCAACAGCTTGCATTGCATTCCATGTCTGATATGTCTTAAAATGTTCATGATTAACACAAAAAAGCTCTTTTGTGGAAAATTAAAACCTGTAAACAGTTTCCTTTCATTGTTATTCACATAATCCCTTACTCCTCATACTGAAAGGATTATTTTCCTGCTTCGGAAAACTGTCAAAGTTAGATATGGCTACTGTGTAGTAAAACTACTGTATCTCATTATCTTCCCAAATAGCTCAATGATATTAGTGAGATAAGACTCCCAATAGTAAACAATGGGAAATGACTGTCCTCCCCCTAAATGTCTTTTTCAGACTGAATCATATTTTACAGTAGAAATGTATAGGAAGGTCAAGAGATTTGTGAAAATATTTAGGCCAGCTTTACCACATCCACTCTCTTCAGCTCCTCTGACCATTTCTGGATGAGTTTTCGACACTGCTCCAGACTCTTTTCATTCCGCTCGTCCCTGTATGCTTTCTTATTGCCCTGTGGAATAACACACAACAGAATGATGCCCACACAGGAGTATTATACATTGACATATCTTTCGAAAACATTTTTAATATGCATCTGTCTCTTGGTTTCAAAACGAGTCTCTTTTTACTGCACATTTATATATTTCATTATTTTAACACATAAAATTCAATATCAACATATATTACATGCATTTTATTATGATATTGAGAGAAGTGCAATGTATGTATTTCATAAACATATTCAGGGCACATATTTAAATAAATGTAGAGAAATCCTCTACATATATGCACGGTCCCCTCCATAAGTAATGAAACGGCAAGGCAAATTCCTTTGTTTTTGATGGTCACTGAAGACATTTGTGTTAATGATCAAAAGATGAGTATGAGACAAGAGTTCAGAATTTCAGCCTTAATTTCCTGGTATTGAGACAAGAGTTCAGAACATACTAGCTAAATTAAAATCCAATGGAAGTATAGTAAAAATCTGAATGGGAAAAGATACATAGAATGGCTGAAACGAAGATTCTAAGTGAAAAAAATGGAAAGACTCTGTGGGAAAGCCCAAACAATTCCCACCAACCAGGAAAACAGCAGTAAAGATAACTGATCTTCTTTCTGCAAAGGAAGCAACAACTGATTGACATTAGGCATCAGCAGTTGGCCCCAATGAACAACACAACAGCTCAGCATCTTAAGAAAGGACACATGGATCCAGGCTAACCACTGCCGACTGGACCACGACCCTCCAGCAAAGGATATACATCAGGAGTCCAGCATGGACTCAGAGAAGGACAAAATTGGCAGACAATCAGGTGGCTTCCTGCTTTGCTGCCTCGGTATAATAGCTGCGATCCTGGTCAGCCTACTGGTGATTTTTGTGGAGTCTAGATTCCACAGGGACTGCCAAGGGCGGGCCCAGAATATTGACTCAGACAGCCGAACCAAACGATCAGACAGATCAAATGTCACCACACGTAAACATACTTACACTGCACCTCAACACTTTCACCAATCACCCACACAGTCCAACAACACATTTTGGGGAACACAAGTCCAAAGGGGAAAGGATAGACCTAGTAGGGACCTTAGCGGGAGGATTACAACAATGTGCAGGGACAAAGGTACACCTAAATTACAATAACATCTCAGGCATGAAGGCAAAGTATCTGACCCTGGGGATCCAGGGGTTTCAGGCAGCGGCAAACTGTATAGAAGGGGGACTGAAGTTAGCTACCATGAACCTCCACGGCTGCATGGTCGTATCCCAACTTGTTTTTTGAAATCCCAGCGCTACCCTCGACCATTCTCTTTACACTGGCTGCCTGTTAGGGTTAGGGCTTATTTTAAGGTTTTGCAAACCTTTAAGTTTCAACTAAAGACTCATCTCTTCAACCTGGTCTATAATTAAGTGTAGTCTGGCTCAGGGGTGTGAAGGTGACCGGAAAGGCCTGATACTGTCCACCCTTGCTGCTTTGCCAGGTGAGCTCTCTTCACCACTGGGATGCCCTCCCTCCAATGCCAGTCGGGGAGTCACTGGCTTTTTGTTGTTTTTCTGCAATTGAGTTTATGACAACTGCTGATGTAAAAAGGGCTTTATTAAATACATTTGATTGATTTGGGATTCAGCATGAAGGTAGAAAGAAGTCAAACTGGGTTGTCCTATTTGAATCAACTTACTGATAAAACTAACCATTTTACTTCATCTTGTCCTATGTTAAATTCTGGTATACGGCTGGGATTCATTTTAACCCACCAGAGCAATGTTTCAAAGTGTTAGTATTTACAATATTTTCCTGGATCTATCATACTTTATCATCTATCATTCTGAAAAGTTTATGTATACATGTGAAGGGTTCACTCTAGTAATATTTTTTTGTACAGTACTTAAGACCAGTCTGTGAGTATGTTGACCAAAAGAGCTAATGCATAATTACTGCAATTGGGTTTGACATGACTTTAACAATTCCCCTGTCATGTGGAAGCTCCCAGTTTATAAATAAATGCCTCTAATGTGGACACAGTCACCCAACCTGTGGCCTCTGCCTGTGGACCATTAGACTTCTACTACAGTTTCAGTTTTATGTAAGTAACTAACAGCATTAAACATTATAAAGCCATACAACAAGGCATTGTTCTTAGTTGTTCTATTTAAACTGGAACATGAATCAGTTGAATTAGACAAATCATTCAATACAGTGCTCAGCCAGCATGGAAAAATAAATCTTAAGATCAATAGAAAAAAAACACTTATTACATTTATGATAATCAGTATAATTGATTCTATTTATGTATATGTGATCATTTCAACCGTCATACCTACTTCATCTCACATCTTGGGTTTTTGTGTGCTTACACATAAAATATCCAATTACACGCCAATAAAGATTAAACAAGACACACACAAAACATTCCAGCAATGATATACTTCACCTTATATACAGGAATGTTTTGGGTCCAATGTGAGGCACGGACTCCTAGTCTGAAGTCTACCTCAGACCTTATTGGCCCAGCCCAGACAGTCTCAGGCCTACCTAACAAAACCTTATTGGCCCAGCCCAGACAGTCTCAGGCCTACCTAACAAAACCTTATTGGCCCAGCCCAGACAGTCCAAAATATAACTAACAAAACCTTACATCACAGACAGTCTCAGGCTCAGCTGGCAGACCAATATTTAGTTAATGGCCTACCTTGCAGACAACCTCCACCTCTTGTTTCCACCTGGTGATGAATCCTACACATTCCTGCAGGCTACGCAGTTCCTTTAGGCCCTATAGAAATAGAAACACAAAAAAGAAAATCTAATGTCAAATTAGTCTCTCTTTCTCTTACTGTCATATAATGTGTTATCACTGTTCCTCCACTCTACTCCAATGTCCATTTTGTACCTTTTGCCGGGATGAACAGCTGTTGGTTTTTTGCTTGCTTGGTGTAGGTGCTGAGTGATGAGGCTGTAAGTCTTTTGGCAATTGCCATTGTACTGCCCCGATAGTGCTGCTCTGCGTTGCACTCTCTTCTGCACTGTCAATTTCTGACACACAAAACCAGACTTGTTAATTGATTATGCATATGTTTATGTTAGTTTATAAAATCATAACTACCGTACTTGCAATTTTCTTAGGAGATGTGTCAAAGTATCAGGTGTTTGCTAAACCAGTTTTATGACAAAGGGACATTATAAAAAGTGTTTTGATATCCAATGGGCACAATTGATTCAATAATCAACAAGTGAAAGCGGCATCAAATCACACAGGCACTGACAAGAAAATCCATCCCTCAAATCTCAAGGAGATCTCTTTAGGTGAAGCTACATTGAGGAAAACTAAATTTCACAATCCAGAAAGCTTGAGAGTGATCAATCTATGGTATGGGAAAACATTTTGTGGTCAAGTTAAACTAAAATAGAAAAAGTCCACTAAAAAGGAAATTCACAATACAGCAGGACAGTGTAGCCAAGCACAAGGCTAAATCAACATATAGTTATTTTACGTGGCTCTACTATATAGGTGTTTCTCCCAAATAAAATGTGAATTGAATACTTAATCAAGCATTATATATTTTTTTTCTTAAAGATATTTCCCAACTTTAAATCAATTTCACCTTACAATAATTGATTTTGAGTGTCAGTGTTCTAAAATAAAATATCAAATACAATGATATTTCAATGTATAAATTGTAATCCAGGAAAATGCCAGAATTGGTCAGGGGTTTGAATTATTTTGCAAGGCACTGGTGGTGTGCGTACATATCTATCTATATCTATGTATATATATATCTATTTATCTATATCTATCTATATCTATGTATATATCTATTTATCTATATCTATCTATCTATCTATCTATCTATCTATCTATCTATCTATATATATATATATATATATATATATATATATATATATATATATATATATACCAACCCGCCTTAACATTATGACCACCGACAAGTGAAGTAAAAAACATTGATACCCTCGTCATCATGGCACCTGTCAGTGGGTGGGATATATTAGGCAGCAAGTGAACATTCTGTCCTCAAAACTGATGTGTCAGAATCAGGAGAAATGGGAAAGTGTAAGTATCTGAGAGACAATGACCAAGGGCCAAATTGTGATGGCTTGTGCTCCCTTTCATGGCAACGGTATTCCCTAATGGCATTAGCCTCTTTTAGCAGGATAATGTGCCCTGCCACAAAGCAAAAATGGTTCAGGAATGGTTTGAGGAACACGTGTTTGAAGGAAGAAGAAGGATGAGTACAACCCAAAGAACACCATCCCAACCATGAAGCATGGAGGTGGAAACATAATTCTTTGGAGATGCTTTTCTGCAAAGGGGACAGGACGACTGCACCGTATTGAGGGGAGGATGAATGGGGCCTTGTATCATGAGATCTTGGCCAACAACCTCCTTCCCTTATTAAGAGCATTGAAGATGGGTCTTGGCTGGGTCTTCCAGTATGACAAGGACCCGAAACACAGCCAGGGCAACTAAGGAGTGGCTCTGTAAGAAGCATCTCAAGGTCCTGGAGTGGCCTAGCCAGTCTCCAGACCTGAACCCAGTAGAAAATCTTTGGAGGGAGCTGAAAGTCCGTATTGCCCAGCAACAGCCCCGAAACCTGAAGGATCTGGAGAATGTCTGTATGGAGGAGTGGGCCAAAATCCCTGCTGCAGTGTGGGCAAACCTGGTCAAGAACTGAAGGACACGTATGATCTCTGTAATTGCAAACAAAGGTTGGATTGCAGAAACAGTGCAAGTAGTAGCTCAAAGGTAATTTTGTCACATCCTGGCTATGCCCCTAGCCATTTCTGCACTGGGCTGGGGCCATAGTCAGGATCAAAAAGAGGAGTGTCTGCCTTATTCAAAGAAACATTCCAGTAAAAAGAAAATACACTAGGTAATTTTACTTCTTTTGAATACCTCTGTTTTACATTCAAGGGCATGTTGTGGCAATTTCTTAACTAATGTATTTTGGAGACATGTTTGCTTGTCTATTACATGGTATGTAACTCTGGTCTTTGGTTGTGACATGCATCTGTATTATTTCAGAGAATCATTAGGTTCTCTGACCATCTGCTCAACTGCCTAAACCATTAAGGGTATCTGTCCTTTGTTCCTTAGGAATGTGATTGTGGGGGACG
>JACXGJ010016330.1:0-12416 GCA_016801105.1 Esox niger
AGAGGAGGGGGAGAGGTGGAGGGAGAGAGCAGAGGAGGGGGAGAGAGAAAAGGACAGACTGAATCGAAGACTCTCAGACGTAGAGAGGAAAGACAGTGAACAAGTGAAGGCTGTGAATAAAGACAGGGATGATCTAGCTGGACAACTGAAAAAGGAGTTGACAGAGAGGAAGAAGAAAGACCAGGAAATGGAGGATCTGAAAACAAGACTGATCTCCTTGGAGGAAGAAAGAGTAGGTCTAGAGGCAGAAAAGGATAAAACGATTCAGAGGTTGGAAGAAAGAGAACAGAGAGTGAGTGAACAACTAACAGATGCACAACGACAGTTGGAGAAGGTGGAGGAGCTGAGGAGAACCACGGAAGAGGAGGTGACAGAGCTGAGAGCCAGACTGATCTCCCTGGAGGAAGAAAGAGGTCGTATTGAGATGGAACTGAAGAAAATACAACTACGGGAGGAATGGATGATTGCTACAGAAAGGGAGACCTCCCAGCTAAGGGAGAAGGAAGAGGAGAGACAGACAAAGAGGGAGGAAGAGAGAAAGAACAGAGAGCAGCAACTGATGACCCAGCTGGAGTTGAGAGGAGGAGAAGTGGAGATCCTGAGAGTCCAGCTCAGCATGATGGAAGAGGAGATGGATCAGGGAAAGAGAGACCAGAGGAAACTAGAGGACATGCTGGAGAGACTGATGACCCAGCTAAGCGAGAGAGACAGAGAGGTGGAAAAACTGTGGGGTGACCTGAGAGAACAGGAGGGAGTGAGGGAGAGACTCTGTCAGGAGGAAGAGGAGGCCGTGGCTATGCTGAGGCAGAAAGACGCAGAGCTGAAGAAGATGAAGGAGAGTCTGCACCACATGGAGTTCTCTGAGAAACATGTTTCGGACCTACTGAAGGAGACCGAGTCCATCCTAGAGATGGAGAGGAGCGTGAGGGAGGACAAGCTGCGTTTGGCCGAGGAGGCGAGGGAGAGTGAGCGGAAGCGTGCACAAGAAGCAGAGGAGAACAACGAGACACTGGAAGAGGAGGTGAAGAAATGGACAGTAAAAGTAGAGGAACGAGTCAGAGATTTAGGAAGGCTCACTCAACTCCTAAAGGACAGAGAAGAAGAGTTGGAAGACCTTAGGGCCAGATCGTTGGAGACTGTTGGAGAAAAGGAGAGACTGAAAGAGGAATTGAAAAGGAGCCTCCTGGAGAGGGAGAGACAAAAGGAGACATTGAGAAGAAGCGAGGAGGAGAGTGAGTTGCTGGGTGCCCTGCTGAGAGAGGAGCAGGCAGAGGGAGAGCGACTGAGGTCCAGATTAGAGGAGGTGAAAATAGGACTGCTGCAGCAGGAAAAAGGGGGTCAGGTCAAAGCCCTGCAGGAGGAGAGAGATCACCTTCTGGCTGAAGTGAGGAAGAAAGAGAGAGAGGCAGGGAGCCTGAAAGATGAGACTCACAGGGAGAGGAGAGAGAAGGAGAAGATTAGAAAATCCCTGAGGAGGAGAGAGGAGGAGCTGAAGGAGGTGTGCGAGAGCAGAGAGATGCTGGCACTCAGTCTAGCCACTCTGAGAGAACAAGTCACAGAGCTGACCAGCAGCAGGGAGAGGAGCAAGAAGGAGGTGCGGGAGAAGGAGGATGATAACCAGAAGGTGAGACAGGGTTTGAAGACTGCTATGCAGGAGGTGGCTACCCTGAACCAATTGCTGGAGGAGAGCCACAAGGATGGGGAGAGGCTGAGGAGTCTCCTGCTGGAGAGGAAAGAGGAGCTGTTGAGGAGCAGGGGGGAAAGCCTGCGTTCTGCTCGGAGGGAGGTTGACGAGCTGCGAGGGAGGACGAGGGCTTCTGAGCAGGAGAAGATGGAGGTGGAGAGAAAGCTCAGAACCAGAGAGGAGGAGCTAGAGGAGGCCCTGAGAGAGAAAGAGAGGCTGGAGAGGAAAAAGGAGGAGCTGGAGGAGGCCCTAAGAGAAAGGGAGAGGAAACAGGAGGAGCTGAAGGAGCTCCTGAGAGAAAAGGAGAGGAAACAGGAGGAGCTGAAGGAGGTCCTGAGAGAAAAGGAGAGGAAACAGGAGGAGCTGAAGGAGGTCCTGAGAGAGAAGGATAGGAAACAGGAAGAGCTGGAAGAGGTTTTGGTTGAGAAGGAGGCTGAACTGACCACTGCCAGGGTCAGACTGGATATCATGGAGGAACAGAGGTCAGAGTTCAACGCTTTGGCTGCCCTGAAGAGTCAGGAGATTATCCAGCTCAGAGTGAGAACACAAGAGGTAGATGAAGAGAGAACAAAGAGAATACATGAGATGACACAGGAAGAGGAACAGAAAGACCAGCAGGGAGAAGCAGCAGTGAAGGAGGTTTTCATTCAGAGGCTGCAGGAGAGGGAGGCTCACATCATGAAGGAAAGAGCGAGGAGAACAGAGAGTCTGACACCATCTGAGCTGGGCACTCTGAGAGCAGGAGCACTACTGACTGACATGGTCAGACAGAAGGAGAGTGAGCTTGACTGGGTGAAAGAAAAAGCATTCCGAGATGAGAAAGACATGTTGAAACTACAGGGCCTGCTCCAGAATAGGAGGAGAGGCATAGAAGACATTGATGGAGAGAGGATGAAGGAACAGAAGAGAAGAGGAGGAAGTCTGGAGGATCCAGGAAAAGAGTCCTGGCTGAAGAATGAGGTAGAAGTGGTTCTCATGAGGGAGAGAGTGGCATCTTTGCTCCTGGACAAAGAGGAGAGCATCAGGATGTTGAAACAGAGTGAGGCAGAAGTCAACATGGTAACAGAGGAGAGAGAGGAGAGCAACAGGCTGTTGAAACAGAGGGAGGCAGAGGTCTACAGCCTGAGGGAGAGTCTGGAAGAGCTAGGAAAGGACAGAGACCGCATCAGAGCTGCCCTGGAGAAAACAGAGGCTGCTCTGATTGGCTATCAGGACAGGGCCCACCAGCAGAAGACAAAGGGGGCGGTCTTTGAAATGTGTCCCTCTCAGGTTAGTGAAGGACCTCCCTGGCTGTCCCAAATGAACTCCTCTTCCCTGACTAGTGCTCGGATGCTGCCTGAACCTGACAATCATACTACTGGACTCCTGAATGTTCAGGTTGAGATCTGAGCACACCTAACTGGCTGCTGTGGTTTCCTTTAGGTGGGAGATGGAGTTCAGGATCTGTCTGCCCAGCATGGAGACAGTACTGCAGAATCAGCACCGGGCCATGGTGTTCAGGAGCGACTGTCTGTGCTACAGAGAACTGTGGCCCAGCTGGAGTTGGACGAGAGACAGCTACAGAGAAGGAACACTCATCTGGAACAACGTTGTGACAAGCTAAAGAATGACAGGAAACAGCTCAGAGAGTTGCTGAAACAGGTTGGGGATGCATCGACTGAATACAGTTATAATACAGCATTTACATTATGATGTCATTATAGTATACAGCATATACATATATTATGTCATATTATAGTATACAGCATATACATACATTATGATGTCATATTATAGTATACAGCATATACATACATTATGATGTCATTATAGTATACAGCATATACATATATTATGATGTCATTATAGTATACAGCATATACATACATTATGATGTCATATTATAGTATACAGCATATACATACATTATGATGTCATTATAGTATACAGCATATACATATATTATGATGTCATTATAGTATACAGCATATACATATATTATGTCATATTATAGTATACAGCATATACATACATTATGATGTCATATTATAGTATACAGCATATACATACATTATGATGTCATATTATAGTATACAGCATATACATACATTATGATGTCATTATAGTATACAGCATATACATATATTATGTCATATTATAGTATACAGCATATACATACATTATGATGTCATATTATAGTATACAGCATATACATACATTATGATGTCATTATAGTATACAGCATATACATATATTATGATGTCATATTATAGTATACAGCATATACACACATTATGATGTCATATTATAGTATACAGCCAGCATATACATACATTATGATGTCTTATTATAGTATACAGCATATACATACATTATGTCATATTATAGTATACAGCCAGCATATACATATATTATGATGTCATATTATAGTATACTGCATATACTTACATTATAATGTCATATTATAGTATACAGCATATACATACAGTGGATATAAAGTTTACACATCCCTGTTATAATGCCACGTTTTTGTGATGTATAAGAATGAGACAATGATTAATCATAAATAAATAAATCAACTTTTTCCACTTTCAATGTGACCTATAATGTGAACAATTCAACAGAAAAACTACCTGAAATCTTTGAGGGTTGAAAAAATTTTTCAACCTTACAATAACATAGTGGCATAAGTGTGCACACCCTCTTATAACTGGGGATGTGGCTGTGTTCATAATTAACCAATCACATAAAAAATCAAATAGAAGTCATTACACACCTGCCATCATTTAAAGTGACTCTGATTAATCACAAATAACGTTCAGCTGATTTTCTTGGCATTTTCTTAGTTGCATCATAGAACAAAAGCCATGGGCTGCATAGAGCTTCCAAAGCATCAGAGGGATCTCATTATTGAAAAATATCAGTCAGGAGAAGGGTACAAAATAATTTCCATTAGATATATCATGGAATACAGTTAAGACAGTCATCATCAAGTGGAGAAAATTTGGCACAACAGAGACATTACCAAGAACTGGACGTCCCTCCAAAATTGATGAAAAGACGAGGAAGAAGACAGGTCAGGGATTCATCCAAGAGGCCTACAGCAACATTAAAGGAGCTGCAGGAACTTCTGGCAAGTACTGGCTGTGTGCGACACGTGACAACAATCTCCCATATTCTTCATAGTAATGGGTTATGGGGTAGGTTGGCAAGATGGAAGCCTTTACTTACAAAGAAAAACCTCCAAGCCCGGATTAAGTTTGCAAAAACAAACTTCAAGTCTCCAAAAACATTGTGGGAAAATGTGTTATTATCTGATGAACCCAAGGTTGAACTTTTTGGCCATAATTCCAGAAGGTATGTTTGGTGCAAAAACAACAATGCACATCAGCCAAAGAACACCATACCCACAGTGATGCATGGTGGTGGCAGCATCATGCTTTGGGGCTGTTTTTCTTCAGCTGGAACCAGGGCCTTAGTCAGGGTGGAGAGAATTATGAACATTTCCAAATACCAGGCAATTTTGGCACAAAACCTTCAGGCGTCCGTTAGAAAGCTAAAGATGAAGTTCATCTTTCAGCACTACAATGACCCAAAGCACACATCCAAATCCACAAAAGCAAGGCAGCACCAGAAGGAGATGAATGTTTTGGAATGGCCCAGCCAGAGCCCAGACCTGAATCCAATTGGACATCTGTGGGGTGATCTGAAGAGGGCTGTGCACAGGAGATGTCCTCGCAATCTGACAGATTTTGAGCGCTTTTGCAAAGAAGAGTGGGCAAATATTGCCACGTCAAGATGTGCCATGCTAATCGATTCCTACCCCAAAAGACTGAGTGCTGTAATAAAATCAAAAGGTGCTTCAACAAAGTATTAGTTTAAGGGTGTGCACACTTATGCAAATCTTCCCCTCGAAGATTTCAGTAATTTTTTATTGAATTGTTCACATTATAGGTCACATTAAGACTGGAAAATGTTCTGACATGTTTTATCTTTGTTTCATTTTATTACATCACAAACACCTGGCATTTTAACAGGTGTGTAAACTTTTTATATCCACTGTACATTGATGTTATATTACAGTACATAGCATATACAGGTCGGGAAATATTTGGACATTGAAAGAATGTTCATATTCTGTCAGTATTGAAGAGCTGTATTTTCTAAACCCTTCCTCAGATTTGGATGTGAACAGCCTCAAATTAAAGCTGAGAAACTGACCCTTAAGCTGATATTCATGATTTAACTGCAACTTGAATATATTTTGCTCAACAGCCAAAATAACTAAACATGTGTCCAATTATTTCTGCACTTAACTGTACATTATGATGTCGTATTACACATGATGTCATATTAGATACAACATACACATTATGATGTCATATAAGATACAACATACACATTATGATGTCATATTGTAGTATACAGTATACACATGATGTCATATCAGATACAACATACACATTATGATGTCATATAAGATACAACATACACATTATGATGTCATATTGTAGTATACAGTATACACATGATGTCATATCAGATACAACATACACATTATGACATATTATAAGATGCGACATATACGTTATGTCATATAGTACACATTATGTTTTCCTTTTATAACAAACAGCATATACATTATGATGTCATTATAAGATGCCATCTGATATACAGCATATACACTATGATTCCATCTGATATACTGTGTATAATTTGTGGTGTAATATTCTAATAAACATTTTATAATAGTGTGACTGAATTCGGCCATTATGAATTTTGGGTGATACCTGCTTACCTGCAGATCTGTTGTAATGATGTCTGGCTTTCCAGATGGAGCAGGAGAGAGTAACATTACGTCATCAGCTGTCTGAGTCTACCATCTCAAGATCACAGGTTAGTTGTCTACCTCCTCAAGATCACCGGTTAGTTGTCTACCACCTCTAGATCACCGGTTAGTTGTCTACCACCTCAAGATCACAGGTTAGTTGTCTACCACCTCAAGATCACAGGTTAGTTGTCTACCTCCTCAAGATCACAGGTTAGTTGTCTACCACCTCAAGATCACAGGTTAGTTGTCTACCACCTCAAGATCACAGGTTAGTTGTCTACCACCTCTAGATCACCGGTTAGTTGTCTACCACCTCAAGATCACAGGTTAGTTGTCTACCACCTCTACTGGACTCACTGCTCATCTCATGTCAGCCTTTATAATTGTCTGTCACCAGAGACAGATTTGACTCTGGAACAGTACTCACCAAAGACAGAGAACTGACTCTGGAACAGTACTCACCAAAGACAGAGAACTGACTCTGGAACAGTACTCACCACAGACAGATTTGACTCTGAAACAGTACTCACCACAGACAGAGAACTGACTCTGGAACAGTACTCACCACAGACAGAACTGACTCTGGAACAGTACTCACCACAGACAGAGAACTGACTCTGGATCAGTACTCACCACAGACAGAGAACTGACTCTGGAACAGTACTCACCACAGACAGAGAACTGACTCTGGAAAAGTACTCACCACAGACATAGCACTGACTCTGGAACAGTACTCACCACAGAGCACTGACTCTGGAACAGTACTCACCACAGACATAGAACTGACTCTGGAACAGTACTCACCACAGACAGAGCACTGACTGTGGTTTGATGTGTAGGATTCCAGAGGCCTGGAAACAGAGGAGTTAGAAGAGCTGAGGAACCAGGTGAATCAACTGGAAGATCAGGTATGTCTCTATCAACAGTATTTAATCCTGTTTTCAATACCTTCTCTGAAACAACCATGGCAGTGATGTCCAGGACATAATAAATATAGTGGGAGTTTAGTAGTGGTGGAGTTGACTCCTATTAAGTGGGAATGTAGTAGTGAGGGAGGGATTTTGTGCTGTGATTCACGGCTGCTGTAACTGTGCTATGCTTCACGGCTGCTGTAACTGTGCTATGCTTCACGGCTGCTGTAACTGTGCTATGCTTCACGGCTGCTGTAACTGTGCTATGCTTCACGGCTGCTGTAACTGTGCTATGCTTCACGGCTGCTGTAACTGTGCTATGCTTCACGGCCGCTGTTACTGCGCTATGCTTCACGGCCGCTGTAACTGCGCTATTCTTCTTCTTGAAGCCCATATTGATACATAGATATAGTAGAGTTAGTGTATAAAAACTAATTTAGCTGTTCACTAACAAGGGTTTCAAGCATTTTAGCTTTGAGATTGGTCTATAATTATTTTAGAGTTTTAAATTAAACTACTTTAAACAGTAGTGGAACAAATGCAGGCTTCCATATTCTTGGTATTTCATTACATTCCAGGGTAAGATTGAATAGACATGTAGGTAGTTCAGCTATGAAATCAGCTGCCAGTTTCAAAAAGCAGGGATCAAGAAGATCAGGACCTGCAGGCTTTCTCACATCTTTGACCTCCCAGGTGCACTACCTACGATTGACCCTGGCACTGGACCATCGGGAGAGGGCAGAGTTCATTGAACGCTCTTCTAAGAACAACCAGTGGCTGGCGTCATTGCGGCAGGACCTGGCTGACTCGCTGTCGATGGTCTCACAGCAGCCAATCCCATCCGTGCTGGAGTCCGAGACGAACCGATTGGACCGGAGTGCCAGGGAGGAGGAGTTGAGACTATCGCACAGTCACAGTTGAAGGAGAGGAAACAAAGAAGTCTGTGGCACCAAACATTTTAATCACGGTTGGGGCTATTTGAGTTTGCAATGGAGACAACCATTTATAGAAGGGAATTGTTATCTACAATCATTGTAGTATTCATGAACAGAATGTTTCCCAAGCCTGCTTTGCCATCATCTGTTTGTTGTGTCCACTGACAATCAATATCCAAACTGTTACATAAACTTGTTATACAAAAGCTTAAACAAGGTTTTTACTACAGCACTGAACTTCTCAGGCTTATGTTTACACTTGTTAAAAATGTTTAACATAATTATTTTTTATACAACCTATTTATTTTTATTGTCTGTCATTGTTTTTAGTTAATTTTTAACAAATAAAACTTAATGATCTGTTCTGATATAAACAACATTTTAGTTGTTCTTCAAAATGTTGTTTCAAGTGTGTTTGCCAGTGGCAAGGTGAATGTATATTAAAGTTCTACTAAACTTTCCAACGCAACGCAATTTGCCTCCAATTGGTTTGTTTTCAACTTCTGTTGAATTGAAACCCCACAACAGTAGGTAAGATTTCCCTCCAGCGTCTTTGATATTACTCTATTTTGACTATCGGCCGCCAGGGGGCTCTACATCTAAAATCGCTTAATCTCCGCTAGCGTTTTAGCGGCACTGTCTGCCGTTGCGTCTGCCGAGCCACGCCGTGGTCCCTCCGGGTCCGTCTCCCCGGGCTAGAAACAACCAGACGAGGTGTTTCCTCAGTTGCCTGTATTGTTTGAGCCTGTCTGGCGTACTCTCTCAGTCACTGACATCACTGACGCTGCTGTTACTAAGCCCCCTCAAGACAATATTTTTCTCCGATATTGTCCGTAATTCAGCTAAAATGTGTCAGGGATTTCCATTAATGTGATCAAGAAGTGTCGAGCGATGCTGTACTACTGTACATTATTGTAGTAACGTTACGCCTGCACGTATTTAAACGGCTTTTTAGCTAGCTAACATAGCACCACGCCTCTTTTAAATACCGTTCTCAACCTAGTCAGCAAAACAAATTCAGGAGGTCTTCTCGTATTATGTTTATTGTAAAACCAACAACCACAGGACGATGAATCCGTTTGGGGCACAAAACAAATGGAGCAAACATGGGGACATCAGACTGTCTGCGACTGGTGGTGGGTCGTTGTCAGCCATAGCTTCTATAGCTAGAAAGTAATGGCCCAACCCCGCCTATTTCTGCACTTAATCTTCTAGAAATCTAATTCCTACCCAAACGGTAGCTACACTGTTAACCTTATGCCTATCCCAAACCTCACATTCAGCTGAACATGTATAATTGAATCTTAACGACCTAACCAAAATGTAGATTTTGTGTCTGTGGAATATAATGTAACTGCGACTGCGCGCGTGTGGTGCGTGTGTAGCCTGCTAGCGTAGTAGCAAGTAGGCGCTGGACTGCTCAAGCGAAGTTGAAGGCTGGGAGGTGATAACAGATAGCTCTAGTTAAAAGGCACGTAGTGTACATTTCTTGGACATGCTTGTTTCATTTTCGGCCACTGGGTATCTGCTTTGAATGCTGCAACCTTTTTACTCTTTTATGAAAGGCCCTTTTTAGGCTTGGAGAGAAATCGCTACAGGCTTTGAGCACCGACCAGAGTGTGTTGGCTGGCTTTACGGACTTAAAAAGATATTCAGCAGGAGCAGAGGATTTTATAACCAGTTATTGAACAAATCGGACTGGAATATATATTTTCAAACAAGTCTCATCATTAGTGTATTGCTAAATGTTGATAACAAGCCTGCGTTTTATATTGCTTAGTAAGGATCTGCCTGGTTGGCTCGCCAATCAAGTGTCCGAAATCCGTATGACAGTGCCAGACAGACAAAATGTGTCTGTCTGTCTACGGTAGTCGGCCTTAGAAAAACGGAGGTTAATTGGCTACTGAAGCGGAGTTGCATGAACTTTAAAATATTGTCTTAAGTAGCATACTGGCTAGCTAGTGTTTATGAAGTATTTTTCTCGTGAATGCTAGTTAGCTATTAGAACTGAACATGTAGGCTGCCCAGTACCTTGGAGACTCAAATGTCGAAAAAACTAAAACGTTTAGGAAATGCAAAATATCCTGTGATAAGATCATAGACGGACGACGTAAACTCAGTTTCTTCAACAAAAAAAATCCACGTCTGGAACTTACTGTTTGGACCGACTGTTTTTAGACCTGGGAAGCATTTGTATATCCATTGCATTTGAATTGGACTATGTTGGATTTGACATTCTGCGCAAATGTGCTCGTGTAGCTCAAGCATTAAAGCTGGCGAAAAAGCGAGAACTTTTTGGAGAAACCGCCCGTCCCGAATATCACCATCAGCCATGGCAGCCCTGGGCCGAGTGTCGTTCCTGGCTTTGGGGCTGTGTGCGATCCTGCTTCTCAGTCCCGTCGCTGGTAAGTGTTGAACCTTTCTTGTCTTCGCAGTGTTAATCTTGCACAATTTAGTGAAATAAATAAGCAAACAGTTCTGATTTAATCTTATGACAATGTACAACACGTTTCATTTGTTGTATAAATATTTCGGTCATCTTTCTCTTTTTCCTATTAATTAGTAGTTCCTGCGGTATCACAGTAGCTTTTTAATGTACTGGTTTGAATATTACCTATTGATTATACAATTTATGACATGCCACGGACCAGACATTAAACTGGCGACAGACTAACCAGCATCCTGGCAAGCTACAGCAACAATATTAGCCTTTCTTCCATACCTGAGGAGGACCGCTAAAGCCGTGGTCTGGGGTACTTGCCACTCCTTGGCACATGACTTGGCCTACGGCAAGTGGGATGTAAAATATAAAGACCCCGATACCCAAGCTGTATGCCTACTAGTTAATTATCGTTGTGGTATCCAGGCTATAAGAGCCCTAGTTGACGCTGTAGTACCTGGGCTGTAAGCCCTTGTTAAAATTTGGCCGCTTGGCCGTTGAATACGTGGTGCTTGGCCGTTGAATACGTGGTGCTTGGCCGTTGAATACGTGGTGCTTGGCCGTTGAATACGTGGTGCTTGGCCGTTGAATACGTGGTGCTTGGCCGTTGAATACGTGGTGCTTGGCCGTTGAATACGTGGTGCTTGGCCGTTGAATACGTGGTGCTTGGCCGTTGAATCCGTGGTGCTTGGCCGTTGAATCCGTGGTGCTTGGCCGTTGTCAGTAGGTGGCCTCATTACTGGGCGCTGTGAGGGAGGTGAGATGACTGGAGCCTCAGTTGCTGTAAGGTGGAGAAACCCAGCCATGTACTGTATCATATGCCACACCATTCCATACTGATTTGAAACCATTTTGAGCCTTGTCTGTCCCTTATCCCCATTCCTCTAGAAACCATTGATAAGGCAGTTATAATCACACCAGGACCCTGAGTTCTAAACAATCCTCCTCCAGAATTTTCATCTTAAATATTTGAGATGGCCCTCCAATGATGAGTGCTGGCCTCAGATATTTTCATGAGACATGGTAGTGAAAACTCCAGATTACATGCCAAAAGAGGAGCTGGAACAGGGGGAGAGGCTGGCTGGCAGGCTGGCTGATGGTGCTAGCGGAATGTTTTCACTGAACTCTGTTCTACTGTTCTAATTAGTCTCAGTGACCTGTGACCTATTTTTAGTCAATGGCCACCTCTGACCTAGTCTGTAGTCGGCTGCCCTTGTGCTCCAATCATTGGGGTTCAGCTCAGTTTAGCCCAGCCTCAATCCTGAGGAGAATGGAGTGTCTCTAATATGTCTGAGACAAAGGAATAGATGGGACTCAGCTGTGGTCATATCCATCATTGTGTCTGTTTCACCAATGAGACTATCTCTGCCTTGACTGAAGGACTAGCTGCAAGTCCAAATGAATGGCTGTCTGCCTGACTGGCTGGCAACACTGTGTGTGTTTCTGTGTGCTCAGCATTGTGTCCTTTCCCTGACTATTGAATTGAGTGTGGAGCAATGACTCCTGTTCTCACTCCGAGGCCCTATCAGGACTCATTACACTCACACACGGAAAAGGCTGGATAAAGTACTCCACACACTGGAGTCAGTCTGCAGAGACCCTTGTCTTGTAGACTGCAGTCAGTCTGCAGAGACCC
>JACXGJ010016331.1:0-12419 GCA_016801105.1 Esox niger
GTGTTCATGTGTGGTCCGTGATCCACGTGTATGTGTACAGGACCTGATAGCCCCACCAAGACAGTAAAACATGACCAGTCGGGTTTTCATGGACTGTGTTGGAGGCCGATCTGACGGGCTGCCCCCTTTCACTGACGTACAGAGTTCTGTCCAGACGATCTGCATCACACAGTTACGCTCTGAATGCTGATTCGCTGCTTCCCTTCACACAATCCGCCCCGTAGTTCCTGTAGCTACAACATAAAAAGCTCCTGGGAGAATGGAGACAGACCGAGCGAACGGCTGAAAGGTCTGGCCGGTGATATGTTGCAAATACGATGCATTTTTACTATCGCGTTAATAATACAGTGTTCAACTGTAAAAGAGATCTACTTCTCAGTTCGAACGATGGCGTGATAGTAACCCGGCTGTGATCAAAATAAAAAGAATGCGCTCACAATGCAATGTAAATGAATGCAAACCAATGAATCACCCTTTACTTTAACACATTAGTTCAACTCTCCATACTCCTTCAAAATGAAAGCTCTGTGTACCAATGCATCTAAATAAAATGCTTGTACATTTTATAACTACTTTTTTTGTTTCTTGTTGTTCAATGCCGAGCATTTTCTTCTAAACTTTTCCTGCTAGGGTGGAGAGACGCAGAAACTCAGCATTCAGAACGTAATCAGACAGGCAGTCAGAAAGAAAAATGTGACTTCCGGCTAAAGGGTTGAGATTAGCAAAAGAACAGTGTCAGTATTGGGTTTATTTGTAGGTTTATGCATTACTGGTTTTGGGTGTATTTTGGGTATAACGTTTGGTTATCAAGGTTAGAGTTATCAGTCCCCCAGAAGAATAGCAAGAAACCTGTGTATGTGCACGTTGAGATGGGTGCGTGTATGAGGGCGTGTGCGCGCGTGTTACCTATAACGCAGTGTACCGGTTTCCTCTGTGAGTGTCTGCGTGTGAGGAGATCCGGGAGCCGTTTGAACACAGACACGGTGTTGATCAGCTGAGAACTGACGCTGTTCACCATCTGAGCCAGCTTCTGGAGCGTGGGGGAGAACTCCACCTGTTGGACACACGCGCACGACTCATCACGACTCACCACGACTCATCACCACAACATTAAATCCCCCTGATTACCCGACAACGGATACAAATGTTACTTCATTTAATACAATCCCCGTTCTTTTTGCATAACATAAACGGTCCCTCTTGTATGGATTCTACCAAAAGGTTAATGCTTTCTGAGCTACATGGTCTATTCCTGGACGCGGACACTTTACATACAGGAAGCATAAATCATATGTCACGGATGATTTATAATGCATGTAGGATAGAAAGAGAGGCTAGGTGTCCTGATGTATAAGGCTGTCTAGGTATGGAAACTAAGCTGGCCCTGCGTCGGCGAGACAAGGACAACGGCTGTTCTCTTCCAGTGTAAAAGTTAGGGGGTGATGACCTGTCTGTCCGCGGCTCAGACCTTGGAAATGCTCCAGAGTCACATGGCGTGACACAATGGGAATGGATGACACTCTTTGGCTCTAACAGACAGGACCGGCGAGGTGTGTTACCGCGTGTAGAAGTAATCCCCGGTGAAAGTGAGTTTGTGCCGAGCGGACCCGGATATGTCAGGAGGAAACGCCTTCAGCCACGCCTTGTAGTTGGTGACATTCTCCAAGGCTTAACTATGTGTGTTAGCTGTTTGCCTGTCTGTGTTGAGGTCCCCGCAAAGATAGTAAAACCTGACAAATTGATCCACATGTTTTTGGCAGGTTCTAAGAGAACAGTTAGAGCCTGGTTAACCATTAAGGTCAGGGTATTGGGTTTGGGGAACATAGATTTCTGGGTTGTGCATTTACGTTTGAGGGCTGTGTATGAGAGTGTTTGTTACCTAAAACGCAGAGACCCCGTAAGGATGGAAAAACCAACATATATGTGTGAGCGTGTGTGTGACCTTGCGTGTGTGTGTGTGCATCTGAGTTTCCCTCCACCTTTGAAGCAGCTCCTGGGGCCTCCTGGCGCAGCACCACCTGTACCCTGAACAAAGGGCTGGGGGATGTCTTGCTGTCTCCGTTGATGGCCTTGGACAGCTCCTGTAGGGACCACTTGATATTGAGACGCAGGGCCTCCTCCACCATGCGATCCGTCTTCTCAGTGTACACCATCCAATGCTGCTGGACCTGGAAACACACACACACACACACATTCACACACACACACACACACACACACTTGTTTTGATAGCACCGAACTCACCATCATCGGTCCATCATGAATTCACTCAACCACCTAATGTCATTTATTTGTAATTTGTTCCACAGGTGAAATACTAAATGAAGTGATTTTCTAGATGGACAGTTTTCATTTTCTATAATGAAATCACCTCATGATTTAGTCTTGCTAGACACTATTTGTGAGTGCAAATTATCACAGAGAGCAGGGAAGCAAAAACTAGTAAGTAATAGGTACCGTCCCTCACACGCACACACACACGCACACGCACACGCACACAAAGAGACCTCCCACCTACACACACAAGCCCCACCACCCTACAGACCTCAGGCCCGTCGCTGCGGAAGGTCTCGTAGATACGGGACATGATGGCCACGATTTCCTGGTGGGCTGAGCGGAGCCTCTGTAGCTGGGCCTGCTGGTGACTCCGCTGGTCTCCTTCAAACTCCAGGTCCCTGTACACCGTCTTCCCATCCACACGCACCATCAGCAGCCCACTGATTACACCACACAGCCGGGACACAGCCAGGTTGGCTGCCTTGTAATCATCCACGATGAGCTGGATCTGTCGGGGGGGGGGGGGATGGGGTTAGGCGACAGGTCAGGCCAGGCCAAAGGAGAGCAGGTGGGTTTTGCTACAGATTTCTTGAGGAGAGAGGGGATGTAGGGAGCAGAGCTGAAAACAGAAGTATATAGAACCGAAACGGGAAAGTTAGATGAGCACAAAAATACTTCCATCCCTTTCCTATAGGTGTTCCCCTCACTCCTCCAAACTCACTATACATCCAAGAGTTTTCTATTCAATTTGAGGAAGAGAGCGGTGGAGGAAGGCTGAAGAGATGACTGCTTCTTTCCTTATATTGCTCCGGATGCCGGACCTAATTCATATGGAGAGTAATTCCGGCTCTCACTCAGAATTCCAGATCCCCGCTCCGATCTCCGGATTTTACGGCTTTCATGGGGATAAGGCCTGCCGTGCGGAATAAGCCTCAGAGAGCGAGCAAAGAGGAGTTGGGGGAGAGAGACGTAGAGAGGGGGTGGAGAGGAAAAGGGACTGGGACACTTCTGAGCCAGATCTTTTTTTCTCTCTGTGCTTTTCTCAATCTACCTACCAAGCCACAACACAGAAGGAGCAGACAGCCAGGCAGCGCTCACTGAGCTTTTGACTTGGGGCTCCACAGATCTTGACACTGTCTCGACGCAAAGTGTTCTTAAACCCGTTGTTCTGATAAGAGGGTGTGGGGGGGGGGGGGGTTGTGCAGTGGCACGAAATCATACCAATGAGCGTTAGCGTTCAATACACTTGCAGCTGTTACCAATGCTTATCCTGTCTGAAGACAGATCCCAAAAAGTCTCTCCGGAAACAAAGGCGTTCAATATCATGCCGTAGCGTTGTGTAGCGTAGCATGTACACTATTCACAGTGAAGCATGTCTACTGTAGCATCGTAGCTTAGCATCACCTGCTATGAAGCACCACTGCTTAGCCCAAGCGTTCATTACCAGTGTGTCCAGCATTGCACATATAGCCTAGTCTAGCCCCAGGTCAGTTTGTGCTGCCCTGCCAAATGCTATGGTCACTACAAACTGAAATAAAACCAGGTTTTGCACTGCAGCTCTTATGTTCTGTATCTCCTACCATATATTTAATGATACAACCCCATTGGAATGGAACAGAAAGTGCAGACTTCATGGTGTACTCTAACCCCTCTCTCTACCTCTCAGTCTAGCCATCATTCCTGCCCTCATCTTTTCCCTGCTGAGATCTTTTGATTCTGGTGCCTGAGGAGAGGGCTGGCGGTCATACACACAGAAACACATACACAGCCCATCACACACACTCCACTCCGTACACATTACACACAAAAACATGTCTCATAAGACACCATTCATCAATCATGGCTTAATTTCAGCTATGTCCAGCCAACCAGTTGGTATGCGGAAGTCTATGTGTGTGCGTGCGTGTGTGTATGCAATTTGTAGCAGTAACACATTTTTCTGTGATTCGAGAGTATATGAAAAAAGGCTTTGTGAGTGGGTGGGGGTGTGTGTGTGGGTGTGTGTGTGTGCCAGTTTATCGATTATCTGCTGACCAAGACAAAACAGTTGGTGGCCATATTGTCAGAGGAAATAAGTGCGATGATGTTGCCCTCTATCAGAACGTGCATTATTTAGTTCCCCTTATGAATACTACGATGCATATTTTCTGGCCTAGAAGGCTGAATCATTTCCCCAAATGTATGAGGTTCTCTAAATATTTGCCAGCTAATTGGAATTGTGGGCAGGGTTATCGTTTGTCATGGTAATGTTTGGTCAGTCAGTTTCATATGCAGTTGTCAAACCCCTTTTGAAACCACCACGGATTCAGGTTTTGGGTGCAGATACAGACTCTATATACAATGATGAAAAGCCCAGTCGGTTGCTTTATGTTTCTGTTTGCGGTGAATGCTTTCTTAGTTGGTATTTTCCCCTTTTTAATGCTCGTCTTCTATGTCAATTATGTTGGCATGTTTGCCACCTGGTAGCCAACAGAACTGTTTGGATGAAAATGTATAAGGATTAATAAACTGGTTCCTTTGCGATTACAGCCTATGTCTTTTCAGACATGTGAGGTATCTGGCTAAATAAAGATGCCAGTTACATGACATACTGACACATTTGGATCCAGAACTACATGGGGAGGGAGTGATTTGCTATGTTTTAGGAGTAGATATATAAGTTCCAAAGTTAAAATAAGACATGCAATCCATTTTAATGTGTGAACAGGATAGACAGATGGTTGTCAGAGTAAGTCAACAGGGCTAGCGAGAGAAGAAGGTGAAATAAACAACCAAAAGGAAGTTACTCTGAAAAAATATATCATGACTGCTGTCAATAAAGAGTTATTCAATGCCTACACATCACTAGGCCAAGGAAAGATATCTAAGATAGCCTATTAACACACTTTCTGAGAGACAAACCAGACAAGAAATAGAGTATTAAAAGCAAGACATGGAAAATAAAACATCAGGTCTTAACATTTAAATACTGGAGGTATAGTAGCAGAGAGGAAAAGCAAAACATCCACTGCCATACAGGGGAAAACACATATTTACGATGATGTTAAAATAACTAAGGTATTTCATTACAACTTCACTGACTTATTTCTATTCTGACCAGAAAAATGTGACTGGCTAATTCCGAGCCCTAGATGTCTTAGTGAGTAAAGCTTGCAAAGACCGAATGATGGGGGACTTGTTAAATATCAACACATTTTCCCAATGGAAAATAATAATAAAACCACAAAGGTTTTGTGAAGTCTCAATTAGAGAAAACTTCCATCTTCGGGTTAGGTTTAGGCCTTACGCGGTTTGTGTTAGGCATTAGGTCTAAGTGAAAGTTAGGATTAGTGAATAGGGAATATAGATTTAGGATAGAAAAAAACATTGTGTGTGTCAGAATGATGAAAATGGGATTCAACCTATTTTGTGTATGGCTGTGTTTGGTTCAGACTGTGCTTGAGTGTGTATGTAGGTGCCTGCTATTTTCTGCTTGCTGCAAATATCTGATGAATTTGTTTCCTAGATTGAAATGTTTATAGGTCTAGAAAATGGAAAACGATTTTCTCCAGAAGTGTGTATGTATTGCAGAAGGTGGTTTGTAAAACCAGATCGCCAATTGAACACCATTCTGGGTTCCAGCATCACATTTAAACCTAAGGCAACGAGTAATAACATCAGATCACGATCAAATACTGACTTCATGTATATTACTGGCTTAAAGGGATGGTTAGTTTAAAACCAGCCATCCCTTATTCAGCTCTATCCCAGCCTGCAATTAGCATTCTTAGCATCGTCCAAATTCATGAAAGGAAACTGTTCGTCCCACAACAGCAAAGCTGCATTGCGAGTAGGAAACTACTCCAAGTAATATTGATTTATTTGCCTACCACTGACAACCAGTGAAAAGTACACAGACGACATGCTGCTACTATAAGTATATGGACTGTTAACTCAAGCACCCAACACTCCCACAAGTGATGAATCACAACTGTTGAGGGAACTAAACAAGTGTCAAACAATGCACAGGTTGTCAGGCGGTGTCATGCAGTTGCCAAGCTGATCGTCACAACATCTTTTGCTAGAAAGCCAGGGAGTGTGGAGAAACAGATATACTATATTACAAAGAACCAGCTAACATATATACCACAGATCTCATAACGTTGACTATATTCGAAATGTTGAGGTTTTTGTAAACGTAATTTGTGGTATTAGCAGGTTTTTCAGTTAGCGCCCAAATCTCTCTATTCATTCATTATTTATCACCCACTGTCCTAGAATAACCCATTATCTCTGAAGGTCAACATCTCTTTGGGGATGCAACTGCATTCAAATCTTTGATGAAAATGACATACAAAAATATATATATGTGCAGTTAATATATCAGCAATAACTTACATTACGACCTATACTACAGTCTTTCAACACATCATTATTAACTAAATGCATCCTATGAGAAACTGAATACAATACATCCCTGAAACTCAACCCTAGACCTCAAAGGCAGTTTCACAATGTTTTTGTCCATTGCCTCTAATCAGGGACTTCTTTAGACTTGGGGCATCAGGTGGGTGGAAATAATGACTAGGTGGAACAGAAAACCAGCCGGCTCCAGACCTCATAGGGTAAGAGCTGAATACCCCTGAATTATTACACATCAGCAGGCTGTGAGTGACAACAATAAATTTCAGAACATCATTCTCAGGGCTGGAGAAAATCTGTTTGGGCCTGTAGTCTGTTGGCCAACTGGCCCAACCTCTGATACTAATTAACATAAAACTGACAAGCTGCAAAAATACAATACGGAGGTTAAAAGGGCTCAGAAGATCAAAAAAGAGGCTAGAACATAAGTTCTCTGCAGGAGCAGTGCTGATAGGTGTTGGTGTCAGTGTTGGTTTCATTGTGTTCACCTTGCTGGCGTGCAGCCTGCAGTCACTAATGAAGAAGTTAGATGCTCCTTTAGAGGACCACAGCAGCTTCGAGAGGCCAGGTTGAATCTTCTTGTCCAGGAAACGGATGTGCTCCCGGAACAGACCCAGCTCGTCTTCAGACAGTGCCGCAATTATCCTGTCACACACACACACACACACACACACACACACACACACACACAGTGACGCAGGCACACGGAAACGCCGGACACACACGCAGATAGTATTAACACACTGAGACCAATTCCTGCTTGTTAGGCAGCTGTGTTCCACACACCTATTAGCATAAGCAACAAGAAAATAGTGGTGGTGTTTTCTTCAGTTAATTTCCTTCACTGTATTATTCATCAGTAGTACCTGGGGACAACACTGTACAGAACACAAACGCACAGCTGGGCAGGCATTCGTTTTATATTGGTTGATGCAGTGTGAACACACTTGACTTAAGGCAAGACCTTTTCCCACAGTAAGTTATGAGCAATAGGCTAGGCATGGCCTGCTGCGTGATAATTCACATCCACTTTCAGTGTTTTTCAATCTAAAGCACTGTTGTGGGTGCTGAGCTTTACGGGGTGTGTGTGTGTGTGTGTGTGCTGAGCTTTAGGCTGTGTGTGTGTGCTGAGCTTTACGGTGTGTGTGTGTGTGTGTGTGTGTGTGTGCTGAGCTTTACGGTGTGTGTGTGTGTGTGCGTGTGCGTGCTGAGCTTTACGGTGTGTGTGTGCTGAGCTTTACAGCCAGGGTCCCTGACTCATAGTCCAATATGCATCATGCTGAGACAGAACGCGAGGGACTTAGATGCAGATATGTGTGTGTGTGTGTGTGTGTGTGTACCTGTTGTAGTCTCGTACCACCAGTAGCACACTCTCTCTCATGTGGCGAAGCTCCTCTCTCCTCTGGTAGACATCAGATACGTAGTGGGGGATCTCAAACCGCAGGCGCTCCCAGTAATGGATCTCATTGAACATCTTCAGCAAGTTCCTACACACACACGCGCACACACACACACACACACACACACAAATCGGGAGTTTTTAAAGTTTCCTAGAGAATACTGCAACCATATTGTATACACAGTGAAGCCAACTATGCTCAGCCAGGATACAAGAGGGTTAAACATTTTAGACCACTGCAAATTGAACGCTTTGGTTCCTCACTCAAAACTTTCCTTTTCAAAATTTTGGGAAAGATAAGAAAAAGGTGCAGTGGTCTCAATTTCTTTCCCGGAGCTGTATCTTTCGAATTTTGTTACTTTTAAATTATTTAAGTCATGCCATGTTTTATGGTTCTTTCATGCATTTGAATCTATTAAAACAGAATCCTGTGAAAAAATAATATTGAAAGTACATAATTATTCCAACAACATGAGTGGAAAGTGATACTGTTGCTGTTACGTGTGTTTTCAATGTATGGCACATTCATAATCAATATTATGTAGTATTGTAAGACCAACACATAAAACATCACTCTATGAACACATCTGGCAAACTTATGTTCAGATTACTTATATTCTAAGAACAACAGACTCGTCAAAAAACTGTGAGAACAGAACGGGACCGTTTAAAAGTGTGTATTTTACTGGACTGTGACTTTAAACATGCCCAGACGATATTTACCAAGAAGTCAAGCCAGACTGAAATTGATTAGCTTATTCTACAGTAATCCATAGTGCTTGCAGATTAATCACACACAGTATATTATAGAGATATATGGCAATCAATAGAACAGGAACATCTGGACACAGGTAACTATATATGAATGTCATTGGCCTCTTAAAAGTCAAAATCAGAAAGATCTTGGGTTAACATTTACCTGTAGACAGATGAGAAGCTGCCGTTGCCATTATGGTCAACATACAGAGCGATCTATTGTCTTATATTTTCTTACTTATACTCAAAAGGTTTGGATTTTAATAAAATAAAAGATTAAGATCTTAATTTACAGATCTTTCCTTTGAGGTTATTTGTGTCCATATTGTTTTCACCATTTTGAAATGCCCAAACTATTTATACATAGAGCCCTATTCCCGGGCCCAATATGTATGAGGATGTCTAAATTAAGCAACTGAATGTTTGGTATTTTTTGCATATCCTTGGCATGCAATAACTGACCTATTAACTGGACATCAGTAGAAAAAAAGCAGTTTTAAACACTGCAACCTATTGACCCCAAATTGCACTGGGTATTTTCTCTGGGGATGTTTGGTCATGCCATGTCATGTTCATTTGTCCACGGTAACTTTAAAGGCTCTAAAACTCTGCGGGCTCATAGGTACCGTAGCACATCCCTCCTGTTTTTCAAACAAATTAGCGGTTTGCATATTGCAGTGTAGCCTGTGTAGTTTTGCTGGTGAGGTCTTTTGCAGATTGCAGTGTAGCCTGTGTAGTTTTGCTGGTGAGGTCTTTTGCAGATTGCAGTGTAGCCTGTGTAGTTTTGCTGGTGAGGTCTTTTGCAGATTGCAATGTAGCCTGTGTAGTTTTGCTGGTGAGGTTTTCTGCAGATTGCAGTGTAGCCTGTCTAGTTTTGCAGTGTAGCCTGTGTAGTTTTGCACTGTATCCTGTGTAGTTTTGCACTGTAGCCTTCATTATGATGACAATTCTTCTTCCATAGTAGAGGTCCTACTCGGTCTACCAGTCTGTTTGCAATTTCTGAGCTCACCAGTGTTTTCCTTCTTTTAATTATGTTCCAAACTGTTGTTTTTGGAAAGTCTAAGTTTCCTGATTCATTTTTCAGTCTCATATTGTTTTGTTGACTTTGATTGACATGTTTTTGGAACCCTTTGGACCGAATTGTTTTAACATTTCAAATCTAATCTTTTGCCTATAGTTTCACAGTCACAGATTGATTAGCTGATTGGTGTGTGTGTGTGTGTGTGTGCGTGTGTGTGTGTGTGTGTGTTTAATAAGCCCACCTGTCAAAGTTGATATCCAGCATGCCCTGTTTCTCCTTGCAGCGCACCAAGAGGGGCTGGTCCAGCTTCTTTAGACTCTGTCTGTCCAGAGACTGGCTCCATTCTGAGAATATCTTCCGAACCAACTCGTCAAGGGTCTGGAACAGCTGTCCGTAAGCCACACGCACCTCCTCTCCGCTGCCAATCTGGGGCATGAAATGGGCACACTGTACCACCTGGAAAGAGATAGACGAGGTTTCAAACCAGAACACCAAATTACCTAGAGTTTGGGAAAATACTGTAATGTCTCAACACAGGCAATAGAAAACTGAATGCGCTGATCATATGATCCCATTAGGGTCAGTTAATTTGGTTGCTGGTAAAACCAAATGGAAGGTAATTCAACAGAGGTTTCAAATCAAGAAGTTAAGAAGGGATACCATGATTTAACTTCTATGTCTCACAGGCTTACTATATGGTGTTTTTAGAGAAAGGCTGTTTTCCTGTGCATGTTCTGTATCATGTGCATGCTCAACTCCTGACCTAATGGGGAGACTGGAGATGCAAACCGAGAGCTTCTATAATCATATCTGTGTAGAATTAAAACTCTCCCCTGTTCTTAATTCGGGTGACTAACGTATCCGGAAAGAGGAATTTCAACAGCATGCTGTTCGTTCCAGCCATACACTCTATGTAAGCAAACACACAGACCGGCCTATATTCAGAAACAGCTGTGTTTAATACACACGCAGACGCCAAGGCAACGTCTGGGACCACATTCATCTGACCCAGGATCAGTTTGGCATTTCAGATCAAAATGGATATGATTATGAGGACAGGGGGGGATTACCTGAGCCTAGATCAGCAGGACTCCTGCTCTGAGCTGGTTTCTGAATCTCAGCTTAACAGACTGGATGGATAGGGTTCTGAAAGGGCCAGACCCAGCGCTAAGGGGCTTTTTCCACAGTAATATATTATCAGAAACGTATCGAAGTATACTTGAGCCAATAGATTAGACACAGCTTTTTAAAAGAAACCCTTCCTTCTAGTATTGCCATATGAAGAGAAATTAATCTCGTAGCCTACTTATAATAACAGCATAAAAAAGACCAGATCTCTGAAGGAAAAAATGGGGAGATTTACAGTACCCGTCAAGTGTATTGTAGTATCGAATACTGTGACAGAACAGCTCAAATAAGCAAAGAGAAACAGCAGTCCATCATTTCTTTGACACATGAAGGTCAGTCAATACGGGAAAAACTCAAGAACTTTGAAAGTATCTTCAAGTGCAGATGCCAAAGCCATCAAGCACAATAATGAAACTGTCTCTGGTAAGGGCTGCCACAGGAAAGGAAAACCCAGAGTTTCCTCTGCAGCAGAGGATAAGTTCATTAGTGTTACCAGCCTCAGAAATTGGCAAATAACTACATTTCGGATTGCAACTGTTCCGAGGGGACTGCGTGAATCAGACCTTTAGGGTAAAATTGCTGCAGTGAAACCACTACTGAAACCATTACACTAATAAGAAGAGACTTGGTTGGGCCAAAAACATGAGAAAGAGACATTAGACTGGTGGAAATCTGTCCTTTGGTTTGATGTGTCCAAATGTGCGATTTCTGGTTCCAACTGGCGTGTCTTAGTGAGACGCAGAGTGGGTGAAGGGATGATCTCCACACGTGTGCTTCCCACCATGAAGCACGGAGAAAGAGATGTAATGGTGCTTTGCTGCTGACACTGTCAGTGATTTACTTAGAATTCAAGGCACACACAACCAGCATGGCTACCACAGCATTCTGCAGCGACACGCCATACCATCTGGTTGGCGCTCAGTGGGACTATCATTTGTTTTTCAACTGGACAATAACCCAAATCACACCTCAAGGCTGTCTAAGGGCTATGTGAACAAGACTGAGCGTGATGGTGCGCTGCACCACTTGATCTGGCCTCCACAATCACCCTACATCAACCCAAATGAGACAGTTTGGGACGGGTATGATGGCAGAGTGAAGATAAAGTAGCCAACAAGTGCTTACCATATGTTGAAACTGGCTAGTAAAATATAAATTTGTATTTTAATCGGTTTTTGAAAACGACATGAATGTGTTTTCAACACTTTTTAGGTAGCTACGTGATTCCATGTGTTATTTCATAGTTTTAGATCTAGAATATAGAAAACCGTAAAAAAAAAGAAATTCCTTGAATGAGTATGTGTTTCTGAACCTTTGAATGAGTAGGTATGTCTGAACCCTTGAATGAGTAGGTGTGTCTGAACCCTTGAATGAGTAGGTGTGTCTGAACCCTTGAATGAGTAGGTGTGTCTGAACCCTTGAATGAGTAGGTGTGTC
>JACXGJ010016332.1:0-12415 GCA_016801105.1 Esox niger
ACAGATTCAGCCTCTCCAGTCGGCAGTGTGGTTTAGCCAGACCCGCTGCCAGCAGCTCCACCCCAGAGTCCTTCAGGGTGTTAAAACTCAAGTCCAGAGCTTTCAGATGGGACACCTTTGAGGTGAGTGCAGAGGCCAGACCTTCACAGCATTTATCAGTCAGGTTGTGGTATTGCAGCCTGGTCAAAAGTAGGGTTGGGGAATCAAACAAACATCAGAAATATAATAAATACTCGAAAACACAACAACCACTAAATTGGTGGTGGTTATAAAATGGGCACAGAACACTGGGACCGTTCAAAGGTTTGGGGTCACTTGGAAATGTCCTTATTTTTTAAAGAAAAGCAATTTTTAGTCCTTTAAAAGGACATCAGATTGATAAAAAATACAGTGGAGAAATTAAAGCTGTGAATGACTATTGCAGCTGGATACTGGTCAACCAGAGGCACATTATCAGCCGCCATCACCTCTTGTGCTCCAATGGCACGTTTGCTAATCCGAAAGTATCCTTTTACAAGGCTAACTTAAAATTACAAAACCCTTTTTCAATTATGTTAGCACTGCCAAAAACTGTTGTGCTGATTAAAGAAGCAATAAAACTGGCCTTCAGACTAGTTGAGTATCTTCAGCATTAGAATCTGTGGGTTTGATTACAGGCTCAAAATAGATTACAGGCTCAGAAACAAACAACGTTCGTCTTTCTATTCTTGTACTAAGAAATGAAGGTTATTCCACGCGAGAAATGGCCATGAAACTAAAGATCTCCTAGAACGCTTTGTACTAGTCCTCTTCACAGAAAAGCGAACCTGTCTCCAAACAGCATAGAAAGAGGACTGGGAGGCCCCGGTGCACATCTGAGCTAGAGGATAAACACATTAGTGTCTAATTTTGAGAAACAGATGCCTCAAGTCTTCAACTCGCAGCTTTATTGAATAATACAGGCAAAACAACAGTTGCAACGTCAAGTGGCGACTCTGAGATTCTGGCCTTCTAGAGAGTTGCAAAGATAAAGCCTTTTCTCAGACTGGTTGGTAAAAAGAAAAGCAATAATACTTGTACATTTTCTGCACTGTTCTATTTGCACTTCTGGTTAGAGGCTAACTACATTTCATTGTACTGTACTTGTATGTTGTAAGTTAAATCAAATCATTTTTTTAACACTTTGGTACATTTGTACAGTATGTGTTTTGTTTCTTGTCATCTTATTTTATATTACCTATTATTATTATTGTGGTTGGTGTTATTGAGGCTGATATAATTGTTTTTTGTCCCAGTACTCTTGGAGAGAACTGTATAACAGATGGTATTGTTCAATGAACAAATGAGATACTTACATTACTGTCTCACAAGCTTTGACAACTGGCAGCATCCTTAGAAGTTCATCATCTCCTCTCTTATGTACTTCCAACCCAGGCATGTCAAATGACCCAGCCTCTGCCAACAACAGAGCAGCAAGGTCTGACCAACGACCACATGGGTATTTTGCATCTGGGGATATTCCAGTTCGGAGAAATCTCACACCATCATTCTCTAAAGAGCAGTCATTCAGTTCCCTCAGGCAATTCAGCAGGTTATGGGTCCTTGGCGAAGCGGGATTCTCCATAATTTTAATCTTGATGTAGTCTACCGCTTCTGGGAGGGCAGTCGAAGGGGTAAAGCCGGCCTCTGAAAATATGCTGTTAAAGTTCTGCGCAATGCCAAGGAGGAAGCGGAGGAATAGGTCCATATGTCCCGTCTTGCTCCGCAAAGACATATCCACCGCACACTTCAGGTGGGATGAATCTCGGAAAAAACTGAGAGCTCTCTCGATTTGGTTTTCCCGATCTACACTATTGATTTCGTTTTGGCGGCCATTGGACTGAAGAAACCACATTGCAGCAAAGAACTCCTGAATTGTGGTGTGACCAAAGTAGTAGATCTTCTTTTGGTGTAATCCAATATCCTCCCTGAAGATGGGTATTTTCACTTTTGCATACAAGGCTGCCACTTTGACATTAATGTTACATTCTTGTAGATCTTCCTCATAGAAAACTGTGTTGCCCTTTATCAGTTGCTTTAAGGCTAGTTCCCCCAATTCATCAATCATCTTCACATTGTGTTTCCCCATTTGTAACAGGACGAGGAGGTCATTGAATAATGGAGTCAAAGCAAATGGTTCACATATTTTGACATTCATATACTGTTTCTTTAGTACTGATGCAGCAATTGAACAGATAAATGGTATCTGGCATAAGCTGTAGAGGCTTTTCGAGTCCTTCAAGAAAGAAATAACTACTTTGGCCTGGCTCCGGTTTGAAATCACTCTCCTAAAGAACTCCACTTTCTGTGGGTCAGTGAAGCCTTCAATCTCTGCCACTTCATGGATGTACTGACAAGGGATGCGACTGACTGCCGCTGGTCTGGAGGTAATCCATATTTGAGCAGTGGGAAGAATATTTCCGATAATAAGGTTTGTCAGTAGTGTCGGCACAGGGAAGGCCTCCATGATATGAGTCATTTTTGGGTTGTTCTCAAAGTCCAGAGAATGTCTGAATTCATCCAGGCCATCCAACACAAACCCAACTCTGCAGCTTTCCAAGTCGTTTATTCCAGGTTCTTTCAATTCTGGGAAAAACTCATAAAGAAGTTCAATCAGATTCAGTCTTTCTTTCAACAAATTCAGCTCCCGGAAAGGAAGAGGAAATATGAGCTGAACTTCCTGGTTCGCTTTTCCCGCTGCCCAGTCAAGAAGGATCATCCGCACCTGGCTAGTTTTGCCAATACCTGAGACACCCTTTGTCAGAGTTGTCCTGAAAGGCGCATCAACCTCAGAGTTTGGGAATGAGCATAAACTTTTGGGTCTTTTCCTGTAGCCTGGCTCTATGAGAATATACTCATGTTGGTTCACCTCGCTACTTTCAACATGTTGATAGTGCAGATCACAATGAATATAAAATGGATGCTCCGTTTCCCCTCCTGGCAGACTTTGATACCGTTTCATCAAAATGGATTTCAGCTTACTGCTGAGTTTTTCCACATGGGAAACCGAGACATTCCTGTTGAATTATAAAAAAAAGTATGTTACTTCCTATAGGCTAAATCTATGTTCAATTTGAAATACTAATGCTTCGGTGAACTTGTACCTGGTGTGTTAGTGGTGACAAATTTTCCATGGATTCATTTCCATGGACTCATCTGATCCGTTCTAACTTACTGCGGCGAATGTGATTACCTTACCTTTGTTCGGCCCAAAAGATGATTCTTCCAGGGTGAAACATTTTCCCACTATTATCCAAACCAACTTTTGTGTCCCTTGAATTTTCTCCAGATGTAGAAGCTGTTGAAGAATGTAAGGTATGCAGCCAGGCTCCTCAGGTGACATCCCACTACCAACCAACTAGACATGAAAAACACAGGTAATGGTGAACAGTCATTACCAATAACATTATCAGTGATACACCACGTCTGAGCATGTCATTGGTTCTTCCTTGCCACCAGTCTGCTTTCACACTGTAGCAATGATTGGCATCATGGCATAAACAGAGCACAGATTTTAGTGTACAAATATTTTGATCAGATGCCCTCGGATATTTCTCAGTACAAACATAATAAGCTGAAAATATAGTGGCACAGATAAAATAATATTTTGATATGTACTTCCGATCATTTGTTTTTATGTGACCTTGGTTGCATTACAAAATTTGATAAGTTGAAGCTGATATCTGTTTATAGAGAAGAAGACTGCGCCCACGCAACGCCGGATTTTAAGAATCTTTATTACAAAACCAGCTAAAGCTGGCTCGAAAAATACTAAATGCTGCCATCTCTGCCTCGAACATTGAACTTGACTAAATGTTTATTCAGACAAAAGAAAAAGACAGGCTCACCGACAAGGTGCAGAGGGCGATATGAAGATAAATTATGGATAATTAGGTCTTACACTGTTTATTGATTTTTAACAGTATAGCGTTTTCTGCTCATCAATGTTACAACATCGTAGTGCACCGCTTTAACCCTTTGCCAATTTGGAGCCCTCACAAGAAACATTTCGAGTTCAACTTCGTGTTTTATCTACCTTAGCTTCACAGACCCTGTATACAACCAGTTCTGCATTTCTGTAAAACACACACATGACAACGAACTAGGCCTATATGAGCTGAAAAGCACGTTTGAAGCTAAAAATATATAATCTCATGTTGCAAATAAAAATAATACAAATCATAACAACATTGACCACAACGGTTTGACATTTCCCATTAGGCTAACCCCACCCTAAAAATACATTGCTCATGCAATATCCTATCGTCCGCACCGTTCGCTTGCCGCTGAAGCAGTGCGACTATAAATGCAAAATACAACACAGCTTGGAAGAATATTTATCATTCAGAATGCACAGAACTAGTTTTACAATTAAATATAAAAGCTAAGCCATGATAGGATTAAGGACATGAATCGAGAATGAAAATATAAAGAGTTTTACCGCTTTTGAATTTGTTTCCTCCCCAAAAATGTATTGATCTTCGCTTTACAACATATGAAAGTATGGGACTAGTCCGGCATAAATGCTAAAGCAAAGTAACTTCGTTTATTTACAAGAGACCATCATCACAAACTACAGTTTCACTTTTCTTCGCTGTTAATTAACAAGCAAAAGGCTATTGTTTATTTGTTTATTTAATTTGTTTCTTTCTTCTCCTAATTAAAATCACGTTTGAGAAACCGCTAGAAGGGGCAAAGTTGATGCTTTCCGGGAAAAAGGTAAGTAAAAAATATATAAATTTCCCCGTATATCGGACCCGGAACAGGTTGGCGCGTATTCGTCTTCTTCTTGTTTTTGGCAGTTCGCAACTGAGATGTGTAACACACCGCCACCTACTGTATGTAATTTTAGCAGACGTTTTAAGTAGAAACGTAATGCCGTATTTGCTCTTGGACCACATTAACACACATGTTCATGCTGGTAGTCTTTGGCTGAATCTCAAATAGCATATTACATACTACAATAGTGCTGCCACCCGTCCCGTACAATACGGGATAGTCCCATATGGACAATGAAAATGCACTTGCCTTACAGAATCAATACGGGACACGATTTGTCGCGTATTTTTTTAGCACAACCTACATTACGTTTTCACAAGCTTGGACTGATACGATAAATAATAAAACCAAAATATTTCCATAAAACATTCCGGATAAGTAATAAATCAGAATGACCGGCGAGTTGTCTGTCACTCAACATCATCGTTGCCCTGGTTACGGAGACTCCGACTCGAGGTAACATTTACCCAGATGAACAAGTTGACAGTTATGTAAGAAGATACTACACTCCGCACACACGAGTTGTGCGTGCATGTGTGAGAGAAATTTAACCAATATCCCACATGGTGGACGGACATCATTTGTCCTACTGATGTAGAAGCTGCTTCAATATAGAGTAGTAGCTAAAGCACGACGGATAGAAAGGAAATAATAATTGCATACATGACTTGCTGAGGTAATATACCAGCAAAATATACAGCTGTCAATCAAATTCGAAAGCTTTAGTAATTGCAGAAGTTCAACATTCTTTGTAACTTAGTGAACACATCACTTAATGCACATATTGGATAGCATTTGCAGATGAAGGCAACGGAGCTAGCCCACATTCCCAACTGTAATTAGTGAATTACAGTATTGGGAAGCATCTTACCCAAACATCTAACCCAGTAAAAAACATCTTGCCCATATCTATGATCTGATGCTTTAATCCTTAATATTATTGATGTTACTGTTCTTGACTCTTATTTCCACTTTTTAGGTTCATAAAAAATCACCAGAATCGAGGGAATGAAGCATCTTACTCTTATTGGGGAGGACCTCCAGACCCCTGCTTAATTTGTGTCCCCCGGGCTTTGGGACACTGGCAAGGTGTCCCTTATTTTTCCACATTGAAGGTGGCAACCCTATACTACAGTAGTAAGCTAGTATGCCAGTATTTTCTTCTCTTTTTTTATAGTATGCCAGTATTTGGACCGACTAGGACACCTCGTCATAAGTGTGTCCCAACATTGGATTTTATCACGCATTAACATAATGCCAACAGAGTCACTGGCAGAACAGAGTCACTGTGCACGAGCTATCTGTGAAATGAAAGCCTAGCTTTCCATTCTGTTTTATTAGTTGTGTGCCAATTTCCTAAAAATATTATATCGGATCAACTTGTCAATTTGTTTATATTTTCAAGTTTGAAAATTGTAATAGGTGTGTGTACTTTTTATATATTCATACCTGAGACAGTAGGAAGTCTTATAGGCACTTTAATTGGAGTTTCAATTCAGTTGTTTGAATTGCCAGCCTGCACCCAAAATGGGCCCCCACTCCTTTAAATGCAATATTTCTGACCAGCGTTTATTTGGCTTCCTTCACTCCGGTGATCTTTTTCAAGCGTATTAAAAGAGTACAGAATTTTTCTTCTTGAAAATCAAGCTGAGATGTCATGTAAAATAACCAGTACCTGAGCCACTTCCTGCGAATCCAGCCCTCAATCAGTCATTTATTCTAAAACAAATAGTAAGGTTACCGTCTAAGATTTAATACAATTGTTCTCATTCTACTACTATTTTAACACAATGGTCCAGTCAAAATGTGGGCCACACATACATTACAAACACAAATGACAAAAAATTTATCTAAAGCCCCCATCATGCAATTTAATCAATTAAATTCTAACATAAATATGTGAATGCCTAACATACATCATGACTCAAAGTCAGTTAAGAGCGTCAATGGCAGCAGTATAGTACTTACTCTTGACACGTCCCCGCCTCCGCGAGCGCACAGCAGAGGGCGCCCGCGCTCCTGAGCTTCAGTACACCAACTCACACACCTGTCACCAATCGCCACTCACACACCTGTTCTCATTCACCTCATCACTCACATACAAATACGCCTCCCTGACACATCTTCCCTGCCGGATTATTGGTCTATGTTCGCATGCCATATCTTGCAATTCTGCAACTCTCTAATCGCTGTTCCGTGTATCGACCCCTCGCCTGTTCCCGACTTCTCTGCCAGAGACCTGCCTGTGCCTTTGTTTGCCGTTCGATCTCTGACCATCTGCCGGTCCCCGACTACTCTGCCTGTTCCCTGCCTGTACTACTGCCGCCAGCTCGATTACCAACCATCCGCCCGTCCCCGACTACTCTGCCTGCCTTTGGTTCGTGAGACACCTCACAACCAGTCCCCGGCAACACCACCTGCCACTCCCCCTTCCCTTCCCAATCCGCGCTTGGATCCTTACCTTTGCCTGTGACAACTCTAGAGTCTGTAGCTTGTAGCGTGGGTCGTCCCTGATAGCAGAGAGAATTCTCAGTCCTTCTCCTGTGTCGTTTCCCATCAGGCCCAGTTGTGTGATGCTGGAGCGGCTGGACTTCAAGGCTATGGCCAGGGAGGAGCAGCCCACTGCTGTGATCCCACAGCACCCCAAACTAAAGAGAGAGAAGGGGGCGGTGAGAGGGCAAAGGGAGACCGGAAACAAAGGGGAGGACAGGCATGACAACGGAAAGGAGGGTTGAGGTCAGTGACTTGCTGCCATGACAGAAGGTACTGTACAAACAGTAGATGACAACATTACTCTTTAAAGTTAATTCATCCTTTTGAAACAATTCTAATGTGCAATGATCGCTTCCATTTTGTGACTTATATTCCATTTGCTTTGGAAATGTAAACAAACATTTAGCATGCCAATAAAGCCCTGCAAAATATTTCCAAGGGAAATGAAAGATACTCATCATAGAAGAACAAAAGATCCTCACATTGCATTGTTCAATAAGGTATCGACATTCCACAGTGTGATTTAAAATGTGACCATGATCAAGCAATTCTGTCAGTAGTCTTTTAATAACATGTTGTGTGATCCCCCAGTGATATGACTGCCATGTACATTATAACTGTCCAGTGATGTTACTTATAACAGTCTCTACAGTTTACAGATCTTTGAGGTCTGTGCTGTGCAGAGTCTTCCCACCTCCATCTCCTAGTTTGTTTCCAGAGAGGTCCGGCTCCTTCTGGTTGGTCATGTTGGAGCTGATAGCTTCGGTCAGCTCCCTCTGCAAATTCCAAGTCAACGTAAAGTCACTTAAACCTATGTGGTTTTTCTGGTTTAAAATAAGACCAGTTCTTCAACTCCAACACACACACCTCACCTCATCTGAGGGTCTCACGACTGACAGAATTTGCACTTTTGTGACTGTCCTTCTCATTACTCAGAGCCATGCAGGGGAAATTGGGCCAACTGACATACTCGAGTTTCTCCAGATGGACATCTGATCCAGAATCATTGCTGAACATATTCTTAACCGCTTCGTCCTTCAGGTTGCTTTTGCTCAGGTTGAGCTCCCTCAGGCAAATGAGGTTTACCAGCCATCCAACTATAATTCACACAGCATTTCTCAGTACATCCTGGTTGTGGCCCAGACACAGATGCAGACAACTCTATTGGCCCCGACACAGATGCAGACAACTCTATTGGCCCAGACAAAGATGGCGCTAACACAGGTGTCTTGTCTGACCAATGTACATGTGGGCATTTGTCACCTAGAATAATAACAGTCTTCAAAAAGCCTGTATTAATGTTGTCTAGAGAGTAGTCCCCTAGTTCTTTCAGGCAGTATAGCAGGTTGAGGATTCTCAGAGAAGCGGGATTCTCCATGACCTTCCTCTGGATGTATTCTGTTGTTTCCGGCATTGCTGCCCTCAGGTGGCAATGCGTATGTCGTATTGATGCTCTGCAAGAAGCTGAGGAAAAGGCGGAGGAAGATGACCGGCTTACCGTTTTCACTCCGCAAGGTCATGTCCACAGTGTAACTCAGGGATGTGGCGTTTCCGAAAGATGGGTCATGGAAGCTGGAGTGTTCAAGGAACCACATTGCAGCAAAAGCTTCCTGAATGGTAGTATGTCCACAGTAATAGATCTTCTTTTGATGCAGCCTGGTATCCACCCTGAAGAAGGGTATGACATTTTCAGCAAACTTGGATGCCTTCTGAGAGTCAATGTCACACTAGCGGGTTTTCTTCGTATAAAACGATGTAGCCTTTGATCAACTGGTTAAAAGCTAGCTGACCAAATCTAATAGGCATCTTTAATAACTTGGCGTGCAACAGTGAATTTGAGTCAAGATACACTGGAGTTAGCGCTCCAGGATCACATTTTGCGCTGGTGGACATCAACTCCTGCTGCCCGAGGAGGGATGCAGAGGACGAACAGACGATGGGTATCTGGCACAAGACGTAGAGGCTCTTTGAATTCTTCATGTGGTCGAGAACTGCATTGTCCTAGCCAGGGTTCCTGATCGCCCTCCCGTAGAATGTTTTTCTGGGGGTCTGTAAAGCCTAACATTTCTGTCACTTTGTTGATGTACTGTGGAGGGATGCAACTAACTGCCGCATAAAGTAGCAAAAAGTAGGAGATTACCATTAATAAGGTTTGTCAGCAGTGTGGGCAAAGAGGAGGCCTCTGTGATGTCGCTCAGTATTGGGCTGATTTTGAAGTCCAGAGTATGTCAGAATTCACCAAACCCATCTAGAATGAATGCAACTTTGTAATTTTGTAAATTAGAAATTCCCTGTGGGAAAATCTCCAAAACAAGTTTAATCAGACAAAGTTTTTCTTTCAGTGGGGTTAACTCCCTAAAGGGTAGAGGGAGCAGAAGAAGCTGATTGCTCTGGATTCCTTTTCCCTCTGCCCAGTAAAGAATGGCTAGATTTGCCAATACCAGAGACACTTTTTGTCAGCGCTGTTCTGACTCTCCTCCGCTTGTTTAGTATCGACGTACGAGCTTCGAGGTGGTGTATGTGCCTTGGTTATTCTTCCTGTAGGCTGGGTCAATTTGAATAGACTTATGTTGGTTTACCCCTTCACCTTTACCAGGAGGATACTCGAGGTCACCAAGTATATACAATGGATGCTGTGTTTCACCCCCTGGTGGACTCTGATACATTTTCTTCACGGTGGCTTTCAGTGTATTGCTAAGGTGTGCAAAATGTGAAGCCGCAACAATCCCGAGTATGAGCCCAAACCACAAATTGACCACGCCAACACAGAGGCAGTGCAAGATTTTGGGAAGGGGCCTGAAAATGTGAAAGTGAAATAAATAAATAACCAACGGCAAAAAGACTCTTGTTTTTTAGCCCCATTTCCATGTGTAGAATATAATTTCAGGAATAGAAACATGAAAATGTAACATTGGAAATTGCTCTGGATCCATGTCTGTTAAATGACTTAAATTGAACATTAATTTGTTCGTTAATCTAAATGTAAAAAGCGGGAACCCCCAAAAATGTATCCCACTAGGACTCCCTAAATGACAATAGCCGGCCCTTACTCTGTTGACTGTAGTTCACTTACTTTCTTGTGTCAAATGCTTTTGTCTCCCAGGCAGAAACATTTTCTTGGATTTAAGAGAACCGGATTCGCGAAGCCCCCACAACAGTGTGCTTACTATTATTGCATATATGAAGATCTATATAAGAAAATAACTCAAACTTGAACGAAAATATTTTTTAACTATTATGCTTTCCAATTTAACTTTTACATCAGTCATTCCTGTTTAACTCATTTTGCCTACGCTCTTCGCCTGCAGTTCGCTACTTAGCTACCTTTTTCCGACTGTTCCCAGCCAGTAAGCCATTGATAGTTTTCACGTGTCGCCACCGCATACAAAACTAAGTATCCTTCCCAATGCCGACCATCCACCGCTCTTACTAGTTTTACTACAAAATACCAGATAGTTGAAGTTCCATTGGAGGCGCTAACCGCATGTATGTTGCATTTGCAATCATGGTTCCTTTACAGTGTTATACTGTACACATAACGTTGAAAAGGTATCAACGTCTACAGCAGTGGTTCTTAACCTTGTTGGAGGTACTGAACCCCACCAGTTTCATATGTGTATTGACCGAACCCTTCTTAATTGGAAAAATAAAATATGATTTTTTCAAATTCAAAACATAGGTATATATTTTACTGGTGCACAGAATGAACCGTGCATCAACATCACTGTGTTCAAAGAACAAAACAATCAAAGCATGATTTTCGCACAAAAACAAAATGAGTCTCATGGGTGTCTTGACCTCCACCGAACCCCTGAGACTGACTCGAACCCAGGTTAAGAACCACTGGTCTACAGAAATGGTAACACTTTGATTCTGTTCTAGTAATGACATTATTCTCTGAATGTCTGTGTTATAATTTGGTTAACAGCAAAACATTTTTTTTGAGGAAATCCCAAAGAGTAATCTCAATTTACATTCTCTGGATGTTTAGGCTGCATTGCGAAATATTTTATGTTTATAATTTATAATGTTTTACCCATTTTGTCATCCTTCAGGTTGTTTTTGACGTCTCTCACAAGAATAAAAGATTTAAGGACTGTCCACCCCCCAAGGCTATACAATGTTTAAATCTGTACATATAAATAAATAATGCATACTTTGTACATTTGTGCAACGACTCTCCGTTTTTTATTTTCATACACTGTAGCTGATCATATTTTATATCTGGTTTGTATGTTTTAATTGTGTCTCTGTTTTTAATGTTGATCCCTGATTGCTCAACACTGTTTATCCAGCTGTGACAATGAAGAGACTGATTGATTAAATAATGTGTATATATAATTAATCCAGAAGTCTACATATTGATGAAGCAATTGCAGATGAAGCAACGGCAAACAGTGGACTCAAGACTAACTTTAAATGTCCCTACTTAATTCAAAATAAAATGCAATGTTCAGTCTGAAATGATAGATTGTTCCCCATGAAATTAGAGCTGAACAAATCAAGTGAATAAAGATATTTGTCATATTGAAATACTGGAACATCATACGGGTTATTTTCCATCATCAATGGTCTGGGTTTTGGTGCTGATTTAATACCAGTTCTGTTGTATAAAATGAAGGAAGTTGTTTGAAATCAGTATGATCGTGGGTCCTATTTGAATAGTTTGTATCTGTAGTTATAACGTCAAAACAGTTCGTAGAGGAGTTGAAAACTAGGAATACCCAACTAAAAACTGATTTAACAACAAAATCAGTGTTTCATTGCTTAATGATCATATATTGATGGTTTATAAACACGAGCTAACAAAAAAGATCAAATGTCGTACTTTAATGTTTTTTTGTAGTATTTTTTTGTTTATTAAGAAAATATGTCAAATATGCTGGACATTGCGGTTTCTGTCAATCGAAATATCCACGGTAGACGTGAAGAACGTACTTTTTGAGATTCCGTTAGCACTAGCCCTCAACACTGACCGTATCTTATCAATGAGCGCCATCTAGCGGTTACGTCATAATCGCAACGACGTTCAAGTCTATTGTTGCATCAATTACTACAATGTCTAATTGGACCTCTTATTTGAGTTCCTATTATATATTGCATTCACTCTCATATTTCCACCGCT
>JACXGJ010016333.1:0-12415 GCA_016801105.1 Esox niger
CTTGAGGTGGGAGGCTTTCATGAGCTCCTTATTCCATCTGACCCTAATCTTCCACAACCCTCCTAATCAGCAGTCCCTCCCATTCCCTGTTTCAGCCACAAGCTCCAACCAACAGCTTGGTCCTGCCAGCCTGCTGACACAGATCCCAGCACTCAGCTGATGTCACACACACACACACACACACACACACACACACACACACACACACACACACACACACACACACACACACACACACACACACACACACACAAGGAAACATTCAAATCTGTGCACGTTTTAGAGACATAGAAGCGTCTGGAATGTTTTTCTCTGGCAACAGGCTCCCACTGACGTCCTCCAACCGATCATTTCCTCTGCAGTGGAAGAATTGTGACGTACGCTAGTCAGTAGTGCAGCTGAATTTTAAAAGGCTCCACACACCCACGCTCGATACCACTACTGCTCCGCTGCCCCCTTCTGTGTCTGTCTCTCTAATCAGTCCTTTCACTTATTCATGTGCCTGCATTCGTTCTTTGTAAACGCACAATGGACAGCATTCTAATAAGTCACGCATAATTTTTTTCTTCTAAATTGACAGTTTGGTCTACGATCGATACAGCATTTTCTCTGTTATTATCTCCAGATCTGGTTGTTGGTTAGTTCGGGTAAATGTGTTGTCTTTGGGTGCTCCGTTTGTGTGGGCGGCCAGATAATTGTCGGCTCTACGATGGATGTGTGTTGTGGATCCTGTGTGTGAGTAGCATGTGATACGTTGTTTGCTGTAGAGTAGCGAAGATGGTAGGAGGCACAGACAGAACACATTGATTGGCGGTGTCTTGGCATTCATCACAGCACCAAGGCCAGGTCATAGTTGTGAGAGATACACGAGGAAGTATTTTCAAGGAAATAGTGACTTTTCTTTGAGGAAGTTCTGAATGGATGTAATTTGCCGAGAGAAAACAATGTCACCATTCCGGTGTTTTGCTGCACCAGATGTCACAGACCTTCCGGAGCTGTCCGGGGAGATTCCCTCATGGAATCGGCTGTTTCGGTTATCAGTCAACCGAGACAGACCTAACAAATGCTGGTTAGCCTGACATGGTGAAGACGCTCCCAAGACGAGCACCCTGTTGCTTACAGTGTATTGCACTTAGTAATATCACACTGGGTCATGCTTAACTCTGTTGATGAATACCAATTCTGTCACTTCAGGTGCCTGTAGTAATGTTCACATCAATGACGCCTAATAAAATAAGGAGACTGCGTTCTCTGACGTTGGTTGTATGCATGACAATCCTGTAGCCATAGAAATATGAAGGGGTGATTTGGTTGTGTGGCTGTAGCCTGAGGCAGCGTTGCTAGGCCTGCTCCAGCCTCAGGCTCTGTATCACTTCACTTCCTTTTCATCTTGGCTCCCACCTTCAGTCTCTGACCTGATGACCAGTCTGTGTGGAGCTGCTATGGTGGCTGGGGGATTATTCATGCTAGAAAAATAGTTTGAATAATTAAATTACTCTTCTGTATTTTAAAAACGTTATGAAATCTTAACAGTTGCTTGGTCTCACAAGTCCAGTTGAGTCATTATACACTCAAGTCACTGACAACCACAATCTAAGACACGTACTGCTGTGTACACTGTGTCTAACAGCGCTCACAATTTCACTGGATTTGAAAGATAAATGCTAATTTGTCAAGCGGACGTCCTTGCACTTTGATTGCTACCACAGACACGGCTGGTGTCAGGTCGGGAGTCCTTGGATTACTGTCAATCAGAGGGTCAGTTCGGCCGAGCGCTGTGAAGGGGGCTGAGGAAATGGGGTGTTCGGGGGATCTACATCAGGGTATTTATTTACATCACTACCTCTGGGTCTGAGGAGGAGGATGTTGAGTCCTGATAGTGGTGACGAGAGCTCGTCTCCTCTCTCGCTGTGTGCCAGGCAGTAGCCCGCTGTTGATTGTCACTGGAACAGCGTGTGTCATTTTCACACTGACTCAGGAACTCCTACCACTGAGGGTCACACGGAGAGGACACGTCATGCAACATGCCAGACTGTGGCCCTAGACGTTGTACGATATATACGGCCTGTTTAACAAACCTCCAGTGTGTCATGTCTGTCGGCTAGCTAATATCACTTAACATGGAGTGCCATGCCTACGAATGCCCGAGACAATATCTAGTTTTAGGGGAAATGAAAGCTGCCGAAGAACATTCTCTCCTAACTCCATGGGGGTCATGACTACTTTGGTTTTAGAGAATGGTATTAAATAAAAAAAATGGGGATGAACTGAAAAGTAAATTTCTTTGAGTATCGCACCAGTGAACACATTTGACTATAAGTAAAGGAACTAAGGATGGTGTTTTCGCAGCTTTTATTCATAGCAAGTCGGTTTGATTTATGGTAGTATTCTGGTAGCTTTACATTCCATTGAGGTTCAAATATGGTCTTATTCAAAAGTGACTCCAGGCATGAGCAAAATATGCGGTTGGTTAGGGCCCCCAACCTCTAGGGGGCCTCCGTCTGCTCCGTCGACCGATGGGTTGGGGCCAAATTAATTCTACTTAGGGCCCCCTAAAAGCTAGAGATGGCACTAGGCTTATTTTAAATCACTGCACTTCCTGCTCATCCCATAGCTTCTCTTGAATTGTCATTGTTATTTTGTCAACTCAAATCTCTGCAAACTGGCTGCATGCTCCAGATTCTCATCTAAGGGAGAACAGAGTTACCTAGACTGCGCAAGAGTGGGCTTATGTAACAGCACAAAACAGAAGCCTTTTGAACTGTTGTCTTATCCAGCAGAGTTGCCCTAGAACACTGGTTCCAAAAGGACACAAAGTGATGTGACTGCCCCCTTTTGGTGGTGACATTTACTGCATTTCACAATGCAAATTGTGTTGGATAACATCGGTCATTTGAATTTAATAGAGCGAGGGAAAAAAATAACTCATTACATGGCCATAATGAGTTTTTCTATAAAAATAGTTTAATTAGACCTGTGCTGAATTAAATTCAGGAGGTGCTATTTCCCTGAAGATAGCCCAAACAAATGTATTTATCCTCACATTGGTTGAATGTGAAAACTAGTTTTCTTCAAAGACAAATGTACTGTATTTCTGACAGATTCCCTAATTTAATTGGAGGTGCCGTTTGCAGACAGTATTTCAAAATTTCCTTTCAGGGAGTTAGTTTGCCAGACCAATATTGTTTTTACCTCATTATCTCATTGGTAATTAAAATTAATTTGACAGTGTAAATGATGAATTCCCAAAGCCAACATAATGAGTTGCTGTGCATAATGACACATTATGTACTTTTTATGTATTGTATTATTCATTAAGTCTACACTTTTTCAGGTTTTCCCATTCTCTCTTCTTAGAAAACACCAGACATGTTTGTGCTTTCCTGAGATACTCGTACCAGCACATACCATGCTGGAACTTGCTTAGGTCTCTTGATTTACCCATTCTGATGTTCTTTTGAACCATTAATGAATGCCCCCATACCTGTATGCCTGCTTTAGGTAACTAGGTTGTGTTTTGTTAGAATTTTAGTAACTCGTTTAGGGGCATTTACAGAGCCGTAAGAATTTGAAGGGTTGGAATAGTCAGATAATAGAAAGTAAAAATTTTAAGCTACAGGCTTTCTTTTTCAGTTGAATCCTACAGTTCTTCGCTGTCTACTGTATGGTTCGGTTACTGAAATGTAGGATTTATGGTTCTGCTACTGAAATGTAGGACGTATGGTTCTGCTACTGAAATGTAAAACGTATGGTTCTGCTACTGAAATGTAGGACATATGGTTCTGCTACTGAAACGTAGGACGTATGGTTCTGCTACTGAAACGTAGGACGTATGGTTCTGCTACTGAAACGTAGGATGTATGGTTCTGCTACTGAAACGCAGGATGTTTGGTTCTGCTACTGAAAAGTAGGATTTATGGTTCTGCTACTGAAAAGTAGGATTTATGGTTCTGCTACTGAAATGCAGGACGTATGGTTCTGCTACTGAAATGAATCTAATTGTGCAACCACCATCTGGTGATAATATATCACTGTCTATGCAACCACCATTAAAACAAGATCAGACCAATGCTTCTAGAACTGTCATTCAGTAGCAGTTCAGTATATAAGACCGTTTTCACATTAGAGGTGCAATAATGTCCCATTTCACCCAACACTGGATTCAAAATGATGAATAGTCATTTATAGACGCTTATACATGACACACTGTTTTTAGAAATGTTTAACAATAGTCTGACTAGACCTTCTCCATGCCCTTTCAACTGTTATTTTGGGAAGTACTTTGGCGTAAATGTAAGTAATTGTCTTCTTTTGCAACAGCTTTTACTTAATCATGGAACAACTCCCCAATATGTTGCCTTCTTTCACAAATGTAGCCTATTGATTGAATGATTAATAAATAAAATGTGCTAAGAACACACTGGTGTTCACGTCAGCCAGAGAAAAACTAGGGTTAACTGCCGTGCTGAGGGACAGAGAAACAGCACGTTTTCGGCTGGTAGATTATCTTGAGGCCAGGTTACCCTGCCCATTCTGAGATGTTATGTTCCAGTTGACTTTTAGGAGATAATGCCAAATTCACCAACTGTGCTGAAAATTAGAGACAATAGCCGTAGTGATTGTGACCAGGTATGTTGTTTTAGGCTCTGTTCTATTCCTACCGATAGCTAGGCTTGTTCAAACATTGCTAACGCCAAACCCTCCACTTGCTATCATTGAGTGGATGTGGGTGGCAGTGATCATACTGATAGTTCTGTGATAAACTAATAGTGCGCCAATCACTGCTTGATAGATGCAGTAGTTAAATTCACTGGGTTGGCAAAATGTAGTCGTAGAGTACGCTCAAACGATAATTTCCCAATTTAGATGAGCTATGTATTTATTATACTTAAATGCAAATGAAATACATTAAATTGTTAATTTTCCTAATTTACAGACCTTGTGCTGTCAATAACATTACTTTCAGTTTGTCATATATAATATGGTTGAAACATAACTTGCTAGGGGATGATAATGCCCTTTTAGTAATAAAAAATGTCTGGAATTTGAGCCTGCCCAGTTGGGTTAGAGCTGTTGACATATTTTGTGACGTTAATCTGATTTTATCAATAGGATACAAAAACTATTGTGTTTTTTCCCGACAAGAAACAAAATAATTGATTAAATAAACAACAAAGATAATATTTACACAGTCCAGAAATGAACTATTATTAAATTATTGATTTACAAAGACCACTTACCGGCTTTATGATGAAATAAAAAATGCTGCTTGAGCTAGACCTCCATACACAGCCAGCCAAGCCAGTTCTTCAGAAATCCGTCACTCAACCACCATTTCGATAGTTACATCATGGAAATTTCAGAACCTATGTCTCTCAGTCAACAGGTTAGGTTAGATTCAACTTCGTTGTCATTGAACAAGAACAGTACAACGAATGCAGTTAGCATCTATCCAGAAGTTCAAATAGAAGAGGTACGGAGAGAAGATGGAAAAGCACAACAGTTTTCCTATCTGAACACAGTCAGGATGGACTGAGGATGAGAGAGGGACATCTTATGCTTGACCAGAGCTTATTATTGGATGTCATTCTGCCCATGGGGCCATGGATTAGCCTAATAATCCAATCAGTTTTGTTCAAGGGCTCGACTCTTGACAACTCCTTCTCAACTCAACAGCTTACTAGGAGAAGGAAACATCTCACTCCCGACACCTGACACATGGCTGGTGTCTTCCTGACCAGGTCAGTGTATTAGGATACCACACTACACAGCAGAAACCCTTCAGAGCTATCTGACGGTCTTGTTCTGAATCATTGGGGCAGAACAAATACTATCTTTATTGTCCAGATTGACTTTCCTGTGGACTTGCAAAAAAGACCAGCAAGCCTAAAAAGTGAAAATCGATAATAGAATAGACAAAGAAAAGGGCAATACACAAGATAAAAATGAAACAACGAGGCTGGCCCGCTGGCCGTTTTTATATCGTGAGGGTTTGAACGTTTTTGGATGCACTTTTTGTGGCCTGTGAGCCCTCGGCTCCGCTGAGAGCTGAAGGACTTATCCAGGTCGTGCCCCTTTAAAGTGTGGAACCATGAGGCTGTGTTTCGGAGGCAGAAGACGGACCAGTCACCACCACATCCACAGGAGAGAAAGGGAATATTTACTGGTGAATAATCCTCTGGCAATTCCCAACACTGGCTACCTGGACACAGGTAACAGAAACCAACACACACCACAGCAGAGAACCAGGTTTACAGTATATGACTAACAGCTGAGTTGAAACGGAACACTTTCAAAGCTGTTCTTATTTGATTTATGGATTTGCCAGCTAACATTAGAGATGTTTTTCCATGAGGGTTTGTACCTGAACCGTTTCTTAATGTTTACCCTTTCTTTTGGTGAGATTTTCCTCTATCAGAATATCCTTGGCTTGTTTCTTATGGGAAAAGCCTGTTTGAAGACTTCCTGAAATAATGTTTGGGAGGCCTTGAGGTAGTACTCTTGCACACATGCCAAATTGTACTAGATGATAACATGTATTATGCCAGTGAGACTTCCTAATCACTTCATATCACTTATCATAATTATTGTAAACAAAAAAAGGCTGTCACAAAACCTAGGCGATGAACTACATTTACAGTGTTATCTATCCCAAGCAAAACAATCTGCATATTTAGTGTATTATTTATAATAATCTATGTTGTACTTCAGAATTGTTTTCAAGTACAATTCAAATGGTGATAATCCTACATTAGTGTGTTCAAATAGACCCACTTATTTCACACTTTTAGTACATGATGGAAGTTAGCATTTTAGTAATTTAGAGATTTTACTAAGTAGTGTACTTTTTGCTATTTAATATGTAATGTACTTATTGCTGAAATGTACTTACTGCTGTTTAAATTGTACTGAAATACTATTATAATACTATTTCTGTATTACTATAAAGTATACTATGTACTACGTATACTATCAAGTACAACAATTTAAATGTTCTCCGGTTTTAGTTTTTTTTCCCCTGTTCTAATTTGGTTCTTTCTAGTGAAGAGTAGGTTGTTTTTTATGATCCACTTGATACCTGCTGTGAGGCTGATTATTTGCTTTAATCAATCAGCTGAAATCTGTATAGATGACCTATCTGGATCCTGGCCTCATTTAACCCTAGTTCCCTGTCTTATGACTAATTCATGGCAAACTTGTGTAAGTGCAGAGGTATATAATGTTTACTATATTATATCTTTGCTTTTCTTGTTTCATGTATGTAAATCTAGAATAATTTTCTTTGAGTGTTCCAAATTTATGTACTACATTTTGCAAATATAGAGTGCTTAGAAGAGATTTCCAGTGGCTTCAGACCAGCACATTTCTCTCTGTAACCACATAGGGGCACTGCAATTGACTGTACCATTACTTGCCTCTGTGTCCCGTAGAGATAATATGGGAATTAGGCTTGACCCAGTTGGTCAGCTTTGTGTTCTGCTGTTATTCTAATAAGGAGACTAAATTACATTAAAAAACATGCTGAATATGCATCAGTTTATTTGCAGCCGTTCCAATCTGTTGCTAACAATTACATACGAGCTAATAATTGTTCCTGTCAAATGGTTAATGTACTTCTTCTGAGATTGCATATCTTCCAAATTTGCGATTATTTTAGTCAATTAATGGTGAGTTTTTTGTATAAAAACTATAGCTTTATGAAATGAATTGAATTGATACTTGAGTAATTAACAGGACTCAAAGGAAAAACACCCTGCCACAAATTGAATTCAATTCATTTCTGGGATTCTAAAGCTTTCTTACTGTGTGAAAGCATATGCTTCAGTGCTGTGTATGTTAACACTAATATTGGTCCTCTGGAAATGCAGTCAGGTTAGGTGGCAATGACTTCAGCAGCGATTGCAACTAGTTTTCTTTATGCAGCATGAGCAAGAGAGCATATTTCCCCATCCTTGCCCCATAATGCTTTCCAAACCACCAGTGTGCAACCCATGAGGTCTGCCTTTGGCGGACTGTAGAATTAGCAGTGCTTTAGGTATCGACTAAAACCTGGCTGCATGGACGTTGTTTGTCAGGAATTCCCTGCTTCTTCCACTCCGTGTTTTCCTCCTCCACTCCGAGCCATGGGAAAATCCAGATCTTTTTTTTTTGGTGGCAAGAGAACTTGATGTTGAGGGAGAGACCGATGGAGGGAGGCAGAGAGAGAGGGGAATGGTGGGAGGGAGAAGCCCCAGGGACACAGAGTACTCTTTCATAGCGGTTTGTTTAGGGATCCTGTCTTTGTTGACTGCAACAGCAATAGATCCTCTACACTTTCTTCCCTGGATCACCGTTCACTCACTGTCATTCATGTTACTCTCAGAGGACTGAAATTCCACTGGGGACCCTGGAAAGGAACTCAGCACAGGCTGTTGGTGTGTTAAGGCAAAGCACTGCACCGGTTGGGTTCTGTTCCCTGTTTTCCAACTATCCCGTTTCGGAGACTGCTGGAAAGTTCAGACGGACACACTCCCTCACACTATGCACAGCGGGCAAGGGCTCAGAGATTAAGGGTTTTGTCTGCAGCGCTGGCAGAAAAAAGGATTGCGCACATCTTGCCAAGAAGGAGAGGATGTCTCTGTTTTTTATCCAGTGCTCAAGGCCTTGCAGGTGTGACAAGCATGTGTTTTTTTAGGGGCTTTTTTAGTTGTTGCTCATCCTGGCGTCGGACAGGTACAGGAAGAGAAAGTCGAAGGGGAACGAATGCAGCAATCCAGCCGCCGTCCTTTAGCCTTTTGCAGTGCTGCTGTAGTGTAGGGCTCCAGGGTGATGGAGGTGGCACTGAGGATTTGCTCGGGCTTGTTTGAAGTTATTTTTCCGTGTCAAAGGTGAAGGATTATGCCTGGGGTTGGAATGCAGCCTGGAAGTGAAGAAGTTGGAGAGCAGCCGTAAACACCACCTCACCAGGGAGAGGAGTGTGAGCCTGTTTGCTTTGCAAGTGTGTGTGTGTGTGCGTGTGTGCGTGTGTGCGTGTGTGAGCCTGTTTGCCTGTGTGTTAGTTAGGCTAGTTTGTGCATGACTGTGTGCCTGGTGGAGGGCAGGGCAGTGCCATGCTATTGCTGAGCAGTCGGGCAGCGGAGCGGACTCTCCACGGGGCCACGGGTAAGACTGTAAAAGCCCAGCAGTCAGCAGGAAACCGGGCCACAGTGTACCGCATCTCTGTTATCCTGAACGGACCTCTGGTGTGTGAGGAGGGGGTGGGCCTGGCCACTCGACACGCCCACCCGGAAGAGCGTCCTCCTGCAGCTGGGAGCGCTGTGACACGGCCAACTCAGGGGGAGGAGGGACGCTTCAGACCGGGCAGGGCACGACAGGAGCTTGGCAGGTGGCCCTCCCTGAACTACACCGGCAGAGAGGAGCGGAGGAGGGAGGAGGCTGTGCAGGAGGGGGGAGGGAAAATGAAGACGGACCGGTTTCTCCGACAGCCCTCCTGTAGCTCAGCAGCGTCTCAGGCAGACAGGAAGACTGCAGCGATCGAGGCAGAGGCAGCCACAGCAGCGCCAAAGCAACGGCAGACCCAGGTGGAGACCCAGGGACAAGACTTTTCTCCCCAGTCAGAAGGGCCTCTCCCTGGGCATCATGGGGGTGTTCTGGCCGATTGCGGCTCTCTGCCCCGGGCTGTGCTCCGTAGGAGGCCATCCCAGGACGGCGCAGCTCCAAACAGCAGATGGGCTCTGAGCATGTATGGTGCCCCAGCCAGGCAGCAACGAGACTCGCTAAATAACCAGGACAGACCAGACAGACCAAGGAGACCCAGAAGTGTGTGCATGCCGGCAGGCCCCAACCTCAACTCTGCCCTGTCAGAGCCCAACTCCCAGACGTCCCACAACCAGCAGAGCTCCAGGAAGTGGGTTCCAGGATCTCTAGACGGTCCCCCTGAGCAGCGCTGGACCAGGAGAGCAGAGCTACGGGCGGTCGACGGCCTCAAGCCAGGGATCGTCACTCATCGAACGGTGGCAGAGGCTGAGGACAAAGTGGTCCCCCGGGTCTGGCAGCACACCCGGAAACAGCGGCCGGTCAGTATGACGGTGTTGGAGCTCAGGAGGAAGGCCTACGGGTCTCAGGACAATCTGAACAGCCAAGGGGGAACTCAAGCGGGAGGTCTGTTCAGCCGCTGGAGGCTGTTCGGCCGACCAAACCAGGACAAGGAGAAGGAAGGAGCCCCGGGCTCCAAGCCTAACAGCAGGCCAGATGTCCCCAGGAAGACCCTGAGCTCCTTACGCCGGAGCCTCAGCCTGCGGATCAGGAGGAACCGCCCACGGGACAAAGTGGACCAATCCGAGGCGACGAACTTCGAGACCTCTCTCCCCTCGCGTCCCTTCTCCTATCTTACCGGGAGAACCCTGTCAACCCGGAACGAGAGGGACAATGATGGAGGCCTGCCGTATGTTCAGTACCACGGCCAGGGGAAAGTCAAAGTGATGGAAGTTCCTGTCAGCTCAGCCAAACTGTCGTCCTCCAATAAACCAGCCCAGGAGGAGCTCAGTGTATGGCAGCTCATAGCCAGCCGCTTTAGGAGGAAAGAGCACCAACAGCCAACAGTCACTAAATGTGAACTCCAGCCCCAATCCCCTAGCAAGGATATTCACACTGGCAAATATCCATTGGCCGAGATAAAGAGGCCTAAGTCTGTTGCCATAGAGACTCTGTCAGACATTGACTGCAGCAAAGGTCAAGGTAAGGGTCCCTCTTAGATGGATGAATATATTACCCAGCACTTACTGGCCCTGATTTCTGAACCGCCTCCCTTAACAAGTGTGGGAACTTTCCCTTTTATAGTTCAACAAGAATAGGGGTATGCTGATCTTTTGAGGAAAAAGGGCAAATTGAAAACATAGGCCATTACAAATTTAATTAGAGGTGGCTTCTCAAGGCTTTGGATCTCAGAGGTTAGGAACAATTCCTCCTTTAGCTTTTTATGTTTTGATGATAGATTTTTTTCCACCATTTCTAATGCATGAATGTTTTTATATGGCAACTGTTACCACTAAAAACATTTAGCATCCAGGACTATACTGTATATCCTTTGGATGAGTAAGACCTGGAAAGATAATATTACAAGTTTGGTTATCTGTTGGCATTATGATGATTGATAGTATGGGTGGTTGGTATATATACAATCATATACACATACGTATAGTAGTCTTTTTGTTTTTCAGTGATTTTGTAGCTGAATGGTAATGAATGGTAGTTAATACCATCGGCCTCGTAGGGACACAGCTTAAAGCAGGGGTTATTTAAATGGTCAGAGTTCGTGAAGGTCCATGGAGAAGCTTTTGGCTGCCAACCAGAGCTAAATTAGGAGGACTTACATTCTGTAATGATGGGGAACTGAGACATCTTAAGCACTGTGTTTAAAGGTTAGCTGGCCTAGTGCTGTTCTCTCACTATTCACAGTGTGGGATCCAGTATGCATTTGTGAAAGCTAGGTTTGAAGCTTATGCAAAAAGAGATCATTCAAGAGATAATTCAATCACCTATGGTGTTCTTACCTTGCAACTAGTCAATGAACAAAGGTATGACAGCAAACCTGCTTTGGTTTTATTTCTTTAGAACTGTTAACAAATTATGATGTTTTAGTTTTTTTAGCTAAAATACCATCCAAGGCCTGATTGGAGTTTTAGCTTTTTTCCTTCCAAACAAGTGCACGTTTTGTTACCATCATTGTTTAAAATCAAAATCCTGTTCAGATAATTGTATTATAATATTACTAGGATATAGTCAATATTAGTGTTAAAGCAAAACCTGGATGGCTTTCTAACGTTGTTTCAAAACTGCTCACATAAATATGTAATTTGATTAGGAAATCAATCTGTAATCTTGTAATTTGTGCGAAATATTCCTTTAGTCAGGACAGCTACAGATGCACTTTGTGATTTACGTTTTCTGTTTGTTTTCCCAGAACTGTTACCAAGGTCACCAAAGCCTGGGTAGTGTTAAGTGCAGCACATTTTGTCCTATCTGTCTATGTAGTGTAGTTGGATTTGGAGAGGGCAATCAGTCACGCTGCAGGAATGTAGGTGTGCCTATCACTCTGAGTAAAAGCTAGGTGTTCAATGCCCAGGGCGGGCCTATACGCCTGTCTCTACCTGCCTGCAAGTGTTTGACGACCTTACCTACACGACTGCTAAATAAATCGTAAGATTTCTGAATCCCAGCACGGTGCAGCCATATACGTGTACACACACACACACACACACACACACACACACACACACACACACACACACACACACACACACACACACACACACACACACACACACACACACACACACACACACACACACACACACACACACACACACACACACACACACACACACACACACACACACACACACACACACACACACACACACACACACACACACAC
>JACXGJ010016334.1:0-12415 GCA_016801105.1 Esox niger
TGACTGGTGGATGTGTGTAGGTAAAGGACAGTATGGGTTGGGAGGTGATGGTGGATGTGTGTAGGTAGAGGACAGTATGGTTTGGGAGGTGACTGGTGGATGTGTGTAGGTAAAGGACAGTATGGGTTGGGAGGTGATGGTGGATGTGTGTAGGTAGAGGACAGTATGGTTTGGGAGGTTACGGGTGGATGTGTGTAGGTAAAGGACAGTACGGTTTGGGAGGTTACGGGTGGATGTGTGTAGGTAGAGGACAGTATGGTTTGGGAGGTTACGGGTGGATGTGTGTAGGTAGAGGACAGTATGGTTTGGGAGGTGATGGGTGGATCTGTGTAGGTAGAAGTGTTCGCATGGTGGGGGTCATCTGATGACTTTGTGTGGTCCGCAGGCAAACGATGTCACCGCTCCTGTAACGGACGCTGCTGGGGTCATCAGGAGGATCAGTGCCAAAGCTGTAAGTACAAACACACACCTACACACACACACAAACACTCACACACACAAACACACAAAACGAGACATAAAATATTGAGGTGTGTGAGCAATGACGGCGCGATCGAGGGGAAGAGAAGAGCAAAAGAGGGAGAAAAACAAAGGGATCAGTCAGCTGAGGAGTTCACTAGCAGTTGTCTGTGTAATTATAGCGTGTGCTCCGGGCGTCATACGACCACAGAATGATTGGTCTTTCCTCTGCCATCGCTCAGACAGAAGAATAGACCTGCTTTACTACTTCATTATGTTCCCACACAGAAAGAAAGAAAGTGAGCGCTTAAACACCAGGCTTTGTCAACCCAGAATTATTGCGCCTCTGTGTGGCATTGTGGTGGGTGGGTGGGTGGGTGGTTGGGGTTGCGTGTGTGCGTGGGTACGTACGTGCACTTCCTCTCATCTCAGCAGGTTATAAAACCGCTGTCATAAAAGAAGGGTGTAGGGATTGATTTAGCAATGACCAGATTCCATATCAAGGATCGTTTATGGAGGGCTATAACTTACGGTTCATAACTTGTATGTGTGCGTGTGTGTGTGTTCTAATTCCTTTGTTTCCTTCACAGTGACAAAGACGGTGTGCGCTGAGCAGTGTGATGGCCGCTGCTTTGGCCCTTACATCAGTGACTGCTGCCACAGAGAGTGTGCCGGAGGTTGCTCCGGACCCAAGGACACCGACTGCTTCGTACGTGGAAGCTCCAGACCGGTTTACACGCCAAAGCGCGCGTACAGTCGTACCCTGCGCACACACTTCCAGCGCGAGGAGAATTCACACAATTGTCTCTAATTCCCCAGTTACTGAAAGATAAATCACTGTGTGTTTAATGGGCAGTCGAAGTCTACTGTCTCCTCTCTTGATGAAAAAAATAACAAAATGGCTAATTTATTATTTTAATTATGATCTTTTATCACCTAACATATTCTGTTCATTTAATAAATGTAGGTTTTCTCCCGCAGAGCAATATTGCGGTTGTTACTCACAGCCTTATCTAATTCAATTACGAGTCGCAACTGTATTACAGGTCGCCAGCACCGACGACAGATCAGTCAAGATTTTTATGAGAAAAACACTTCACCATTTACCTCAGGCATTGAAACAACGCCTCCAATTCGACTCATATTTGACTCCTGTTTGCTGTTTTCAAAACCAGACATGAACTGAAACTGAGAAAATAGACGTCAATATAAATGCGTGACCGTATAGCAGACGGTTAATAATAGGGTAACCTTGTGAACTTCAGGGTTTGATTTCGCAGACTGTAGAACATGTTGTAGCCTTTAGTTCACCCCACGAAAAAATCACTAAACAGTTTTCAGCGAGCTGCTGTCACGCAAACCCCTACCGAAGACCGCCATTCTCACAGACAGATACTTTCAATTTCTACGGTTTGGGTAGAAGGAGAAAAAAATCAATTGAGGACTTTGTCGCACGTTACTAAGGATGTTTTGAAAAGACTGCAAACGCATCGGTACTGAGTGAGTGTCTTTGCTTCCCCTCTAGGCATGCACCAACTTCAACGACAGCGGTGCTTGTGTGACCCAATGCCCGCAGCCCTTTGTTTACAACCCCACCACGTTCCAGCTGGAGAACAACCCGCGGGCCAAGTACACCTACGGATCCTTTTGTGTGGAAAAATGTCCCCGTAAGATCTGGTCCCTTGTCCCTATGCCTGTGGCGTGGCGGTTTGGTTCTGTTTACTCTCGAGTTGCGGACGCACACCCAGCAAATGTCAGTTACAAGACAGCGACTAAGAATAGAGACCGGAATGTTTCGCATTTGAGTCGGTGCCATTTTTTCGAACAATCGTGACTTGACGATTTACAATTCAGGTCACAGCCAGAATACACTTATATGCAAAGTCTTCCACAAGGTTGCTTTATATACACAGAGTTTTGTGGAAGACTTTGGGTACAGTGCTGAGTAAAGTTGACTTGTAAAAAGGGGTATTTTGTGTCCCAGATAACTTTGTGGTGGACCACAGTTCCTGTGTGAGGGCTTGTCCCAGCAACAAGATGGAGGTGGAGCAGAACCGGATCAAGATGTGCATCGCCTGCACCCACATCTGCCCCAAAGGTGCCAAGACACTGACAACTGATTTAACCACATCTCATCACCTATTTGCACTAATATCAGACTAAGATACTGAACCCTTATGGTGACATTGGTCCCAGGGGCTCCCCAATCTATTCAGGAGCTGGCATATTTGATTAACCATGTCGGCCAGTCATTACGTCGTTGTAAATCAGGTATGTTAGTTAAGAGATAAAACAACATGGTTACATTTCTGGAGGTCCCTGAGGAGAGATTTGAGACCCATTGGCCCAAATGTCAAATCTGGCCCAAATGTATCAAAACCTGCATGTTCTACTTTAACCTTCTGAAAGGCAGACCATCTATATTATTTTTAAATCACTCGCTATTTGATGTCAATTTCATTCCTGAGTTCCAAGTTTTTTTATGTAGAAGAGTTTGTTTCTTCGGCTCAGTTCTCAGAAATATGGGCCTCTTATCGATTCCACATCTCTTGATTATACCGTCATGCTGACGGGCGGGTTAATGAGGGATGGCCCAGAGGAACTGTGGGAAATGATAACAAATTAACATTTCAGATATTGAATTGGCTCATATAAATCATGATCAAAAATTGGTTACACCAGTTAATGCCAGCCGTATTCATCGCGCTGGGCCAGCGTCAGAAACACTTAACTCCACCAGCGTCCTGTAAGTGTAATTAATGCCGATGTAATGAATTCATTAGCTGGTGGGAATTGGCTCACATTGTCTGCGTCCTTAAAGGCCCCACCAATGTGTGTGTATAGGGGGGAGGGGGATACCAATGCACCAGCTAATTACGTTATAAGGAAAACACTTTTGGAAGGCATCCAACCTTGACCAGGGCACTATTTGGTCAGAGAAATGCTAAGGTTGTTGTTAGGACAATGGTTGTTAGGCAGTTTGTTTGTGTGCTTGTAAACTTTTGTGACAAAAGGGAGGTTTGTGTTAAAATATCAAGGATGTGTGTGTATGTGTGTTGGTTCCAGTTTGTGATGGCATAGGGACGGGCAGTCTTCAGACAGCACAGACAGTGGACGCCAGTAACATTGAAAAGTTTGTAAACTGCACCAAAATCAACGGCAATCTCATCTTCCTCATCACCGGCATTAAAGGGTGAGCATTTATCTTACTCCTGTTCGACCTCTTTGAGATAATGAGGAATGATGAACAAAGTCTATTCAAATGTAGGATTATGGAAATAAATTATGAAATACATCAATTATCAATTAATGGCTAGAAGGAATGGCTCTGAGAATTAAAAACAATAGGCAAATAAGTCGCTTCGGGAAAGTATTCAGACACTTTTTCCACATACACTTGTTTTTACGTTTCGTTATATTATAGACTGAACTGATAATGGCCACTTTTACCGAGCCTCAGAGTTTCCCTGCAGAGATGGGAGAACCTGCCTGAAGGACAACCACCTCTACAGCACAACATCAATCAACCTTTATGGTGGAGAGTGTAGCCGCGGGCAGATCTTTTGATCAGGGAGTGTTTGGAATAAATGGATGGACAACGCGCCCTCATCCGTCGTGGTGATGCACGTGTTACTTGCGGCTGGACGGGTGACGCAGGCCCGTTGGCTGTGGTGATTAACTTTACATGGATCTGTTCCAGCGACGTGACTCAGTAGGGGCACTGAGGCTTCTGTAAGGTCAGAAGCACAGCTGAACGTCACATTTGCCCAGGTTGTGGAGAGACTATACCAGGGGGTTCTTTAAGCTTCAGGGTCCCTTGGTTATGCTAGTATGCTAGTTGGAGGCAAAACCTCTCTTAAAGGACTATGAGGGTATGATATTTGCCAAAGCGTACTTAAAGGACTCAAATAACCTAATTCACCAGATAAGCGTATGAGGATATTCACTGGTCTACTATTACTATTAGGGCCGAATAACAAGCGCTACATCTGGCAAAAAAAACAAGGTACCACTCATCATTTAAGTAATACCATCCCTACCGTGATGTATGTTGGTGGGAGCATCATGCTATGGGGATGCTCCTCATTGACATGGACTGGGAGACTAGTCGGAATTGTGGAAAGTGTGAACTGAGCAAAATACATAGAGGAGCTTGAAGAAAACATAAACAGGTACAAAGCAGGAGTGGCTTCAGGACTAGTCTGCAAATGTCCTTGAGTGGCCCAGTCAAAGTCTGGACTTGAACTCAGCTGAACATCTTTGAGGATATTTGCAAGTTTGTTCACTTCCAGTCAAATCCAACAGAACTCAAGATGATCTGCAAGGAAGAATATGAGAAACTGTCCAAATCCAGGTGTGCTAATCTGGTAGAGGCAAACAAATGAATACTCAAAGCAGTGATCACTGCTGAAAGCACTTCTGCAGAAGAACGTGGAACGTGGATAAGAACGTGGACTGAATGCTTATAGTTATTTAATTTTTTAATTTTCAATAAATTGGTACAAATGCCTAAATACGTGTGTTTTTGGTGTATTGTGACGTGATTGAAAAATTAAGTGATAAATTCTGTGCATAACACACCAAATTCCATAGAAAATTCGGAATACTTTACAAAGCCACTATATATTCAATTCACATTGAGAAATTAACGATTACATTGCAAGGCACAGGCTTAAGTGACAAGGCATAAAAAAAGCATCGACAGTCTAGGCACTCAAAGGTTACAGGTCACGGCACTACAGGACACGGCGTGAACGGAGGCCAACTCAGGACACGGGGCCTACAAAAACAAACATGGCGAGTAATCAGAGAGTTCATCCATTCATTTAGATGGCATCAGACTTCCCAGCTCCTGTAAACGGGCCTCATTTTTATCTGTTGAAGTGTTCTGTTTGATTAATATGCATGTTTTCCACCGTAGCGATATTACCAAATCAAAAACCAGAGCTCAATGTTAGTGTATACTGCGAGTGCAGTGCTGAGAGTCACAGCCCCCCTCCCCCCAACCCCCTCGGCCCAGAGCCTTGCATTGTTAGCGGTGATGTCAGACAGAGGAACAGGCTGTGTCAGAATGCTGAGCTTTCAGTATGGACAGGGACCAGGGAGGCTGGTCTGGGCCGTCTAGCTTGGGGCGGCCTCCCTTCTGAATACGGCCCGGCTAATTTGTTCTGAGATGTCGACCCACCGGCGGGCGCGCAGACCCGGGCCCACAGGAAACCAAAAGAGGGAGGGGGGAAGTGTGAGGGGTGGGCTTTCAGGAGATTGTCAGAACTCATTTCACCCGGTGACCTTGTCTCAGTGCCCTGAGACACGATGTGGCCAACCCCGCCCACACCAACGCGACCCTCAAGGACGGACTCTCATTCACGTCGACCACTGGCTGTATAGGTCAGAGGTCAAACATGTCAGAGGTCAAACCCGTTTATTTTGGTATGTTAGGCACGTTCAGACACATTCGTAGCATGGAGTGGAGGGAGTTGTCTAAAGCAAGGTATAATCACTGTTCTGTCGTTGTTCTCTCTCTTCCCCTCTCTCTTTCCTCTCTCTTCACACTTTCTCTTCCCTCTCTATCCCTCATTCTCTTTCTCTCCATGTCTATTTCTCTCTCCCCTTCTTGTTTATTCTCTTCCATCTCCTCGGTTTCCTCTGACGGGCCACAGGGACATGTACCATGGTATTGGGGCCTTGGACCCGGAGCGTCTCAGTGTATTTCGCACAGTGAGAGAGATCACAGGTGACACACACATACACACACACACACATAAACACACACACACAAGCATGCACACACAAGTGACTGAGCTGCTGGTAGACATACACAGAGGACAGACTGTCAGAGGGAATGTGTATTCTGCAGTGTCTTTAGACTTTGATGGTGAGTTATTGCATTTGGATTTGAGCTGTGTGTGTGTGTGTGTGTTTATTGTGCCTGTGTTGCCTATTCTTGTATATATTCAGAGTGTGTATTTATTGTTCTGATAATGTCTGTTATGAGCGTATGAAAGGGGATGAGCTATACCTCATTTATAAATCCTTTTGTCATATTAAAACCTGCGACTTACGGTTGAGCCAAATAGCTAATGGAGTGAAACTGCATTTTCATAATGAAAATCCGGGCAATAAGGATGAGCAATGACCATTCTTTCCAAGGCAGGGCCGATGCCATCCTCTCCGACGTGCGCGCTGGCACGTGTGCAGGCAAACCTATGTGCACACCCTGGAGCATTTGATATTATCTATCGTTAAGACACATACAACCAGTCATATAAAGCCGACGATATTGAGCTCATTTAGCTAATTAGCTTGAAATTGTCTTTTCCCTATGTATCTCCTCTTAAGAAATGGGCTCCATGTAGGAATCACATAAAAGCGATGGAAGTGTATCTTTCCCATCCAAACAGGGAGAACGTTAAGTTTCTCTGTATGGGGAAATAAAAGGCAGGGTTTTTATGCTTTGATTCCAACTCTATTGTTTCCTCACTGATCAAGTGAACAGTCCAAAAAGTTATTTTTGACAAAGTGGATCCAGTATTAGCACCCACTGCAGTAATGCACAGTCAAAAGAACATGAAGATATTTAACTTAATGGGTTGTTAAGATAAGTGTGTCCATAGAAGTGTGCGACACAGGTCCGTGCGTACATATTAGGACCAAAGACAATACAACCGGACAAAGAGGTATAATTGGGGTTACTTATTGGTTTAGTCTTTACCAGTTAGGTTTAGGGTAATATAAGGTATTAGCGCTTGGTCAAACAAGAGGGGTTAATGTTATTGAGGTGAGGGTAATGGTTATGTTTATGGCTTGGGATATGGATTTCTGGGTTTCTAGCTTTCACAGGAATAGAAAAACAAACCTGTGCATGACTGTGTTTGTGTGAGGTACTTACTGGCTTTGCGATTGCTCTTCAAGGTTTCCTCAATATCCAGTCCTGGCCAGAAAACATGACAGACCTCAGTGTGTTCTCCAATCTGGAAACCATCGGTGGCAGGTCACTGTACAGGTAACAGCGTCTAATTCAAGAACGATGACCAAATGTGGGTAATTCCACCAGTGGCGTGCCATTGGAGTAGTGTTACAAAAAGCCTGTATAGGGTTTTAAAGGACTATTCAATATTCATGACAAAATGCACTAACCATGTATCACTTTATGTCATGCACACCTGTCCCTTTTAAATTGGACTACGGGGGTATGTTGTATAGTTATCATTATTGATTTCTGTTTTTATAGATTGTTACTTTTGAACTGCTCTGTCGGGAGTAGAAACACCAAGAATTTCATCGCCATATCTTGTCAATGCAAATGACAAATAAATCTCTTTGACCTTGACCACTGAGCTAGACCAACATGGGCTCTTTGTATCTCTTTGTATGATGATACATTCTACACTTCTACTCTTTTCCTCATCTTTGTTAATTTCACCTCTTCCCCTCCCGGTTGTCTTTTTTCCTCACTCCTCTATCCTCTTTCCTGCTCTTTCTCTCTTCCCCACTCTCTCCTCCTCTCTCTTCTGCAGGCTGTCTTTTTCCCCACACTCTGTCTGTGTTCTGAACTTCTCCACACTAATGATCAGCATGTTCATCTGAGGGTCCCCATAACGGCCCCGGCTCCAAAAGGGCCCTTTGATACTTCTTGCAGGCCCTTTGATTAATATGTTGTTTTGATAACTGTTTTGCATTAGTTGATCGAAGCCAGATCCAAGGAAAGTGTGAAGTCAAAGGAGTCAAAGGAGTTGCCATGGCTTGTTCTCTAAATGCTACAGTAGTTTGTAGTTCCACTCTGCATGTGGGGAACTGAGGATCCTGTCAATCTCAGTACGATCACATTTGAAGTGAACTTTCTAGAGATGTTGGTCTCTCTTCTCCGGTTACTCCTGTCGTTTTTCTGCCATTTATCCTTGATCGTCTACTCGTCTCTGTCCCTCATTGTTTTCTCTCTCCCATCTCTCTTTTCTCTGTCTCCTTTCTCGCACTCTCCAGTTTCTATCTCCGTCCTACTCTTATTTTTTCCCCTGTCCTCTCATCTGTCTGTCATCCTTCTTTCCCTCTCCCCCCGCCCCCTTCTTTCCCTCTCTTTCTCTTTACCCATACCTTTCGCCATGAATAATGAACAACACTATTTCCTCTACCTTGTTTTATCGGTCTTTTAACTACATACATGGCCCAGGTAGACAGCGTCATTTCTCCATCTCTCTCTGCAGCGGTATCTCCCTGCTGATTCTGAAGCAGCGCTGGATCTCCTCCCTGCAGTTCCAGTCCCTGGACGAAATCAGCGCTGGCAATGTATACATCACCAACAACAGCCGTCTGTGTTTTTACAACACCGTGAACTGGACCAGCCTGTTCCGAACCACCAACCAGAAGGTCCTCATACGCAATAACCGTGCCCCCAGCGAGTGCAGTGAGTGACGCGCCGGTGGCCGGTGGCCGTAGAGACACACGAGTCAGCATCAACACACACATACATACATGCATACAGGAATCAACACTGGTCGAGTGTTTCGTCGCTCGTTTTTTGCTTCGAGTACCCGGCACACGCACGCACTGCCAGATTGGAGTACGCCAAACGCACACGATAGGTTGTGATAGTTGTGAAAGCATTAGTGTTGTTGCGTTCTAACTACCTACGCCATATTAACTAAATAAACTTGAGTTGCAGCTCTAAATGAACAAAATAAACCAGACTCTCACCTCACAAGTGCATATTGGGAAATAACTTACATGCGGTGAATGAAAAACAAGCTCATGCAATTTTGTGTAAAGGGACTCGACATCCTTGTCAGGGGAGTTCATTACCCGACACTTAAATTGTTGATATAAGCACAGTGAGGGGAGTTTGATCACTACGAGGGAATGACTAAATTTTGTCTCCACCAGGGCTCCATTTTGCTAAAGAAAAGACAGGGATAAAGCTATGAAAAAATTGAGTGAGAGCAATATTAATTGAGACAGAGAGAGAGAGAGAGAATGAGGAAGAGATATAGCAATCAAGACAGAGCAAAGGAGAGAATGAGATAGCAACAGAGGCTGAGAATAAAGGAGACAAAGGGATATTAGTCCTGGTGTGTTCTCGCTCCCTCCACCAGTCACACCAAGCTCTGGTTGATGTTGTTACCGTGTTAATGAGTGTTGTGGTGTGCCGTGGGTGATCAATAGCCCCTTTAGGAGGCCTCTCCATTAGTCTCTCATCCAAGCATCGACCATCGAGCCCTGGAAGTGAATGGGGACAGGGGGACTGGCGCACGGGTCTCCCCAGGGATGAGTGTCACTCGCTGGGGAAGTCGACAGGTTAAAGCGGGGAGACTTGTCTGGCGTTTTACACTTCTGTAACTAGCCTGGAATTAAACAGATGTGGAGAATACTGATGAACACAGACACACAGACACACAGACACACACACACACACACACACACAGACTTTTGAAGATGCAACTGATTTTGTTTACCAGATACAAACACGCCTAAACACACACGACACACACTATCATGTGAACCCATAATCCCCGACCCCTAAGGTAGCTCCCATCATGCATCAGTGTGCGTTACCGGTCACGTAATATCCATGTTTTCATTGCGTCGGGCTGTCGTAAACAACTTTGTCATTTTCCTCTTAGGGTCCCGCCTATTCCCATGACAGTGTGTGTTTGTGTTTGTGTTTGTGTGTGCACTCAACAGCCCAGCAGAAGATGGTGTGTGACCGTCTGTGTTCGGAGGCTGGTTGTTGGGGACCGGGACCCGACCAATGCCTCTCCTGTCGCTACTTCAGAAGAGGACGCATCTGCGTATCGTCTTGCAACCTCTATGACGGGTGAGTCAAACCAGATTGATAAAACCCTGCTCGGGGTGAACAGATATTCAACATGGTTTTGACTGCAAGTTGTTTTTTATTTGGAACTGTGTTCTCTTGTTAGATGTCTACTTAAAACATACATACATTCATAACGGGAACTACTGACGCTCAAGCATCTCACCGGGTTGAGAGAATCAAATAGGTATGCGCCAAATGACCATATTGAGTTCCATGTCTGAGCTAAAAGAAGGCACAGTCAAAACTGAAATGGTTTAGTGGGGGAGTGAGCTAACTGTGTTGGCGTCAGGCAAGCCGGTTCCAGGGGGAACCCGATGTACGTGTTTCTCGGTCATGCCCACTTGTCGATTCTCCTCTGTGTGCTGTTTGCGGAAGGAGGGCTTTGATGTCAGCGGGAGAAACAGCTCACAACTAAGCCTTTGAAGAAGAAGAAGAAGGGGTTGCTGTGGGAGGGGTGGGGAAGAGCAGCTGGATAATGGGGTACTCCGTCAGAACCAAGCCGGTGATCACGTAGCGAGGCAGGAGATGGTAGACTGCGTCCTTACAGACAAAAGCGTTACGCGGTTCAGAGCCAGGCCTATGTTTACATCCCAGTGGCTGCTGCAGTACCCAGTGGCTTATCTTTCAAGCTGGGTTCAGATCATATTTGCTTCCTTGCAAATGGTTTAACTGTGCTTGTTTTTGATCGCCTACCACCAGTGAAACAGCATAATCTTCCTGAAAATGCTACTCCTGCCACTCTGGCCGTACAGGCAGGGACCATTCAAAGGCCGGGAAAAAATGTATTCTGTTTGAAACCAGGTGTGGTCTCAAATTAATGCCCATGTGCCTTTGGCAGGCACAGCAATATTGCCTGTTAAGGCTAATGGCTGAAGTCCAACTGATTGGATTATGGTTTTTAAAACCAAGTCTCTTTGACTTTCCATCGCTGTGCCTTTCTAAATGTGAGTCGAGCTAATTCCCCCACAGTTTGAAAGGCCGCTAAATAAAAGAAAGACGAGAAAGATGGAGGAAAAAAGGTTGTGCTCTTGTGGCAGCAGGGAGGAGGATTAGAAAGCCTTGAATGTGTTTAATTAAAATCTTTTTTTTCCGGGGTTGGCCATGCGGCGCCAGGTTTGCTGTAGGTGTGGCCGCCTTTCAGTCCGAATGTGCCACAATCCTGCAAATTTTCGGCTCAAATGCATTTAATAACGCATCGGCCTGACTTTCTTGAAGAGCGCGGCATGCGTGCGGCGCGCACACCCCAGCCAACCGCAGCACCCAACCGAAGCCAATCAGAAAGAACTAACGCCCTGAATGGAAAAGGAACGCTAAATTCACCGGGGAACAACCGCAGTGGAACCATCCATTGTTTGCCGCAATTCTCCTCAATATTTCTCGGAACAAAAGGAAAATCTTCTCCCCGGTGAAAATCTTCACCGCCCAGCATTTTCCGTAGGATTCCCCTGGACAGTGCTTCGGGAAGAAAAAGCTAATTTACTTTGGAACAAAAAAAGTGGGACGACAGAGAGCGATGGAGAACGGCGGAGAGCGATGAACTAATTCCACAGTGCCACCTTGTTGCTGCTCCATGTCTTATTCCTAGAGAGGAACCCCATCACAGCTACTCCTCGGTGCTCAGAAACGCAACATATTTGGATCTGGAAATGTACATAACATACTGTAATGTGGAAACCGTACCCTACGTAATGCACAGGATTTGACTAGGACCTGGATATCTGGGCAAAGGAAGTGCACAACAGTATATACTGTGAATAAGGTTCACAACCATAACAAACCCTAACCATTTGGGACGTAACCCTAGTGTATGTATCCGTTTGATCAGTCAATCAGGTTCTCTTGAAAGATATACATTGAACCGTACATCATATATTATACACAATAAATCAAACAGTCTTGTATACACCAGTCAGCCATAACATTATAACCAGTGACAGGTGAAGTGAATAACACTGATACACCGATCAGCCATAACATTATGACCACTGACAGGTGAAGTGAATTACACTGATACACCGATCAGCCATAACATTATGACCACTGACAGGTGAAGTGAATTACACTGATACACCGATCAGCCATAACATTATGACCACTGACAGGTGAAGTGAATTACACTGATACACCGATCAGCCATAACATTATGAC
>JACXGJ010016335.1:0-12413 GCA_016801105.1 Esox niger
ATCTGAATACCATGTTTTACATTTTAAGTATAGTCTATGCTTCCTAGCCAGTTTGCCGCTATGACATATGAATTAACATGGAATCATGTTCTTGTATATAAATTAATCAAAACAAATCTGAATAATTAGCTACCAAATGGCTTTTGGATCCACAGTTCTAGCAATAGTTCTAATTTGAAACGCGAACAATGGCTAATGCGTAGTTCTGGTGTGTTATTTCAGAAAAATCAGAGGTATTGCAATGTGACAAAGTTAAGGATATACTATGATATTGAAAACTGTTTTAACACAGTCACATTCCCAACCCAACGCGAAGTTTTGGAAAAATAAGCTCAATTGTTGGTGCTTGGTTTCTGCTGGTGTGTGCCGTTAAAATTGTTGTTTCTGCTGCTATAATTTTTTAGACATTACATATAAGGTAAAATTCATACAAAATAGGCAAAATAGTTATAGCCCAAATCATTTGCGATTTCTGCTGGTAAATGTTTGTTTTTACGACTGCCTGTCTTACCAATAATGACAGAGCTAAAGTGATGAGCGTAAAGCCAGTACGCTATCCAGTAGAAAAGTAGGTTATGTATCAACAACTGCAGCACAAACAAAATCTGAGGGTCAAAATGCTTCCATAACCAATTAAACACAGTCCAAAAACATGGAGGAAAGTTCACTCAAGCAGTCGTCTGAGCGCATATACTGACGCTAAGCCTATAGGTGACTGAATAGTGCGACTGTGTTGGACGACTGAACGTGTATACCTCCGCGTACGCGACCGACAACTGAACGCATGTGTATACTTGTATGTATTTATTCACTTATCCGGTAGAGGGCGCTGGTCTAACGGGATTTTTATTCTCAAAAAGGCTGGACCAAACATCGGAAGGTGCTTTTTGCAAGTTTAGTGCGTTTTTAATAAAGTTTTTTATACAGTAAGCCTACTGTTAAGGAAAATCTGTTATTATAATAATTAAATTCAAATCAGTTTTTGGACATTGTCTGTTTTAATAAACTTCAAGGGAACAAACCTGTGTTGACCAGGGTAGAGAATTATATGCCGGTGATGAGTCATAAATCCAACATTTATTTTTGTTGAACATCGCTCAGAATTGCTTGGATTATCTTCGTTTTATATAAGAACTGCTGCTACAAGAACTCTGGATCAAAAAGCCACTTGATAGTTAAAAGAGTTTCCCATTTATTAATTTTAACATTCTGACTATAAATTATGTTGCTGAATTTGGTCAAGCAGGAGATGTGATATAAGCCAAACAAAAGGTGATTTTATTTGAAGAAAATGTATTTCAAAAGAGTATTATATAGGCTAGCATAATTTTTATATATACATTAATAGGGAGGGTGTTAATAGTTAGCAAATGGTAATGGAATTACTATTTGTGGAGCTGTGATTATTCTTGCTCAATGTTAGGCTAGATTTAGAAAACGAGACCAAAGCTGAGTAATGTTTGACAGTGTATCCTATCGTACTGTTAGTCTGTTAAATCGATATGAGGTAACCATAGACACAATTAACAATGTCGACTTTCGTTTAGGAATGGCAAAAAACATAGATTAAAAGGTTGGTATGACTGTATAAATATATTTTTATTCATCTATACTAAATTTGTCACAAAGTTGTGCCCCATGGTAATGCACCAAACATATTTACTAGCACACATCTTGCAATATTTCACCAAATAGTTTCATAGTTAAGCCTATTGTAGCCAGAAACTTATACCAACACGAAGAATGACTGGAGCCACGATTCATTTTGACAGTAGACCTACATGAACACACCTTTGAGACTTATTTAAACAAATAACTTAATATTTCTTTAGCCAAGTCATGAAAAAATGACAACCTGCTATATGTCTGATTTTACACAAACACGAATAACATGTTTTGCATTTTATTTTTCTGTCCTTGCCAAGTTTGCCCTATGGAATTGTCATAGAATTGGTGGAAGGACTCAGGCGCAGAGACGTTGTGGATATAACAGTCCATAGTTTAATTAAGGACGAACAAAAGAAACAAACAAGCAAGCAAACAAACAAACTCAAAACAATTCCATATGACTGGGTCGTATAGCCTTCAGCTGCTAACCAAAATAAACCACAATACTGGGGGCAACCCTTCAACATAAATAGGTTCCCCAATTGGAGGCAATAACGAACACCTGCCTCCAATTGGGGAGACCAAAGCACATAGAGGTGCCTAGAGGCACCTCTTCTGGCCATGTCCTGACTATGGCCCCAGCCAGCGCGAAGATGGCTATGGTCATAGCCAGGATGTGACAGGAATATTTAAGTTTTTTTGTAGGGCTATACATTATGAATTAGGTATTGTCATACCTGGCTTGAATTCTACATTTCTTATTTAAATAAATCTATTGATAATATAAAACAGGTCAAAATGTTAAAAAATTAAAACAATGTAAGAAGTACCAAATTATTTCTAACATTCTCCAGAGAAATATGACTCTCCGATCTGCACTGTGTTATCACAAAGTAGGAATACCTTGAATATGTGTGAAGTACATTTATTGAATAATGATCAGTACTTAACCATTCCTTAAACCATTTATTTCCATAATTGCAATGTACTTTTACAAGACAACTACAATAATAAAGAATAACGTAAATAGGCCACACATTATAGGTAGATATATCCGTTTTCTGTGAAGAAAAATGTAAGAGAAAGTCTTATTTACAGAATAGGCTAAAAGAAAATAGTTTATTTGTGGGAAACCTGAAAGAAAGATTCAAAACTGTCGATGAAAAACATGTTAATATTAGCGAATTTGTTGTCTGTGGTGTTAACTAGCCACCCGTCTTGCTAGCATTAAAACATATACAGAGAAAGCAGCATAGCAAAGACATTATAAAAAAAGATCTACCAAAAATAATGAGCCTATATAAGACACTACGGTTATAGTTCTTCAAAATACTAGCCAACAACAAGCTTGATTGAACAGGGGACATGAACTTTGGTCTGGGAAGGATGTGCTATAGCCAACTCCCGATAGTTTACGGCAACATTGATGACATTTTCTAGTCTATTTTCTTTCAATGTCTCCAGCAAACCAAGGCAACAAAACCCACCTAGCTATATTGCATGTCACCAAGCACATCTAGTCAACATGCCTGGTGGTTTTAGCTGGATAAATGACTAACTTCACTGCCCTGTAACAAGCCAAGAACGAATCCATTCTTCATCTCTTCGTCGGAGGTGTTCAACAACTTCGTGTTCGTGGAGATCCACAGGCTACTGCGCCCTCTGCGGTGTAGAATAATATCTACACGCGTTTACACGTGCATTCAGTTGTCTGGGTAGGTCGTCTATGACAGTCGACTGAACGTGTATACTGACGCTATGCCTATACGGGTATAGGAACGCCTATACATGGGTGCATACTTGTATACACGCATACGCGGTCGCATTCGTGGTGGTATGCACGTTAGGTCGTTTCTATAGCTTGTTAAAGTCACTTTTCACCTGCCATACGGGTAAACACACACACACACACTTCCATTATAAGAGAGACCAGTTACTGAGAAATTGTATCACCTTAATTAGAGGGAGAGACGATAGACAGAAAAGCTGCACCAGTGAGAAATACCATTCACAAAGGGGAATTTCTTAGCAGATATCTATCCCATCATAATATCTGTGAATGTCACCTATGTCAAAGGACTGTGGTTTGGTGGACATTTATTTGTCTGTATTTGTGACTATATTAATCCAAATGTTTCTGAAGGATGCTGTTCAGGTGGCTGGAGAAGATTCCAATGAATTAACCCTCAGACAGTTAGTTTCCAAATCTGCCTGCCACTGTGTTGACATTTGGATGTATAAAATGGTCATCCTTAATAGTAGAAGGAAGTGATTTATTTTCTGGGATTGTGCTGACCCTCAGCTACATTATGGATTTATTGAAAACAAATTTTTTGAGACACTTACATGTGTAATGTGAAATATTCAACCCCTAACCCAGTAACAACCTGAAATAGAACATCTGACCCAAGATCCTCTGGCCCAGGAGTTTCTAACTGGGGACCTGCCTGCTTGGGACCTTTTGTCTTCGTAAGATCACCATCAAAAGGCCTATAAAGGTATGTTGTAGCAATATGAATAAGCACATTCAGTCAAGGACATTTTCTGAACTACAAATAGGCTAATAAATACACTAGTATTACTATATTGGTAACTTGAAAACTGAGCAAAGATATAGTCAATCAAAGATAGGATTCCCTACACTGTTACTGAAAATGGAAATCTAAAAACCTAAATGAAGTAATTTTAATAGCTTACTGTGTATAGAAATCTGTGAATGAATAATTTTCATTTTGGGGGGTTTTATACTTCAGGCTGACCGAAAGAAACTATAGGTCCTGCTGGGTACGTGAGTGTGTTGCTGTTTAAATATGGAATTGCCTACCACTGAGTTTAGGAGTTTTCCTCCGACACCGTACGATCAGGAATTGTGACGTGGAGGACGGCCTCGGAATTAGGATGATCACCGCTGGTCGTCACTGTGGTCGTCACCACTGGTCGTCACCACTGGTCGTCACCGCTGGTCGTGTAGGGACAGCTATTGGACTTCTCCGCTTACAGCGTTCTTTTTCCCTTGGGGCAGCGGCAGCCGGGCTAATTGACCGGGACACTGGGATACATGCGCCAATCAGAACTTGTAGGTTGGATGAGATCCTGGACATCTCTTTTAATTTTTCTGACAAGACTGAACAGGACTTTTTTCTCATTTACTGTTTTCTTGTCCGCGGTTTGTGGCCTCCGGGCTTATCAATCACGTTTGGTTTCCGCTCCCTTAATCTGTTGACCTATTGCCTATGGATAGGTGAATAGGAAGGTCAGTGGTGGTGGACCGGAGGGGAAAAGGATAGTTTTAGGGCCCTAATGTGTAGAGGGGCCCTCGGAAGTGTTTGAATCCAAATAAAGGTGGTAGGGGCCCTCAGAGATCGTCTACATACCGGGCCCAGAATCTTTTTCCTACACCCCTGGTGAAGCTCACCTCTTTTGGGTTCACATTTTTAAGGGGATGCCAGATTGGGGAAAAGTGTATATTTGGCTAAGTTTGCAGTGGTGACTACAAATGGTAGTGTGGTCAGATGTGTAGTGCAAAGTCCAGTGTCTTGTTGAGTGCAGTGCTCTAGGTGGTGTGTGTCCTTTCTGTTTGCTGTGAGGATAGAGCTTAGCTAAACCAGTTTTGTCCAGGTGGTATTAGTGTGGCGACACGGGTTTGTAGGGTGAGAGGTGGTGGTCGATTCTCCTGAGGGTTTTCATCTATGAGCTGTTTTGTATAAATGTAAAAAGAGTATCTGTTCCCTTACAGTTTGGCCAGTGCAAATAATCTGGGGTTTCATTTTTACACAGGAGATCCCTGTTCCCCTAAGCACATCTCACAAGTAGCTTTTTGAAGACCACCTCCAGGATAATGAGTCTGAATTGATTTCCCTGTCTGACTAAACTCCATCCAAGTAGTGAAATGGTGTAAGTCGACAGTGTCACTGTGGTCAGGAGTTTGAATCCCAGAGGCTGTTTACTGACAGTGCAGACTAATGAATACAATAAACCTGAACAAAATATACACACATTGTCATGCAGGTCAACAAAGCCTTCAATTGCTGGTACATTCTCACAGTATCTATAAGTAGAGACCAACACATGACCACAGAGGAAGTGATGCTGTAGAGTCAACTAGAGATGGAACCACTGAACAGAAATCCCATATATGTAGGGGTGTCATACCACTATTTTCAAGTATCAGTAAAGACCAGGTAGAAGAAGCTATACTGTCATTTTTCCAAATGCCTTCCAAAATGAACTGTATGCCTGTTTTCAGAAATCTGTCAGACAAGTCCTCCCATCAGCCATCTCTCCCATGTCAGTGTGGCAATAAGTCCTCCACTGTAGCACAGGGCTTGGGGCCAACATGAATGGAGAGAAAAACAACCCTAGAAGTCATTTTCATGTAGCTCAGAATATTGTCTATGACAGGATGTCAACTAGCCCAGATGTTGTCAAAGACGTCTCCGCTTCAACCCCATTAGCTCGTGGTTTTTATTTGACCAGATTCATCAGCAGATTCATCTGCTGTTGGGGAGAATCAGTTATTCTATATCTATGGGTTGCACGGTTAAACAAGTCATGTAGAAGATTCCACTCCTCTCTGTATTTGTTATATGCCACCACCTTGTGGTGAAACTCATGGGCAGTAAATGGTGATTGTTTTGGTTTTTTGTGAATGTGTCAAAATGTATTAGAACTAACTACCTTAATTCCCTACGGACAGATTTTTTAAATTAACAGTACTGTACTACAGAAAGCTCTGCATTCTTCAACAATGTAAAACATTTGTAATCCTGTCTTACTTATACATTAAAGCTACAGAAAATGTAATGTCTTGGTCCAGAACAGAGAGAGTAATGAGACTCCAGCCTGAATTGATTTCCCTCCAGGAAATAATGATCAAAACGGGAGAAGTCTTCTATACACAGTACAACACAATTGACAGAAGATCATGTCTCTCAATTTACTCAAAAAAGATGGTAAAGATGGAATAGTTCATTAGGATTAAGAAAGACAAGATCATGATGTATGTCAACAGAATAAGATATATACATATGATCAGGATATAATTCAATTCATAGATCTGAAGGACAAGAAGAGAACTTCAGTTTAGATCTGTCTACTTGAAACCTGGTCTCAGGGGGATTATGCAAAACATTTTACATAAATCTTTGCCAGACAATTTCATAAGATATATTACGTTATTTCAAACAACTTTATAGAGTTATAATCCTGAAAAAAACAGTAGGCTGTGTTTTAAACCAGGGACCTTCCACTCCAGACAGGTGCTCTACTCACTGCTCCAGACAGGAAGTTCCATTTAAAGGAGGCAAGTGTCACGGGCACAGGTCAGGATCCAAGCGCGGACTGGGAGCGAGTGGGGCAGAGTCAGGCAGAACGGACAGGGATGGGAGGTGAGGCGTCTCACGTACCTGCGGTGAAGGCACAGACGAGCAGCAGGCAGAGTGGTCGGGGACAGGCAGATGGTCGGTAAACGTGCGGGCTGCAGAAGTACAGTCAGGGAACGGGAATACCGGCGGGGAACAGATGTACAGGCAGGGCTCATGCAGAATAGTCGGGAACGGGCGATTGGTCGGAACACGGGAAGGCAGGACGATAGTCTGGAAAACATGAACATCCATAAACATGAACCATTGATCTGGCAGGGGAGAAGTGGCAGGGAGTTGTACTTGTATTGCGTGGTGACGAGGTGAGTGGAGACAGGTGCGTGAGTGGTGACTTATTACAGGTGTGAGAACCGGTGCGTACTGGACCTCAGGAGAGTGGGCGCCCTCTGCTGCGCGTTCGCCAAGGGATGGGAACAATGGGGGCTGGTAATTAAACAGGCACTGGAAAGGGGACATGCCCGTTGTGGATGTGGGAAGGGTGTTGTGGGCATATTCGACCCACGGGAGCTGGGAGGACCAGGTGGCGGGTTGGAGGACACCAATCAACGGAGAGAGAACCCTAACGTTTGATTGGCCCTCTCAGCCTGGCCGCATCTCACTGGTGAAGGCGTCATAAGACCGGGTTGCTGGGTCCTGGCATTCCCAAAGGGCGGAGGCCCACTCCAGGGCAGGTCCACGGAGCAGCCCAATCAGGTAGGCTATTTGTATGTTTTAAGTGCTTTTATTTGTTACCCTGACCCAAAATCAAACCCTAACCTTAACCCCAGTGCTGTGAAACCTAACATGAACCTAAGTGTAATGTTAAAATGCATTCATTAAATGTTCTGGCGACGTTGGTAAGACCACAACTTATTCAGTCCCGGCAGCAGTGGGTAGGGTGCCCATTCATCCCAATGTTGCTGGTTTGAAACATGGCTCGCATATCTTTGGCAAATTCATAGAGTTTGTAATATATGTTGTCTGATGTTCTTAGCATATTTTACGTTGTAATAGCATTGGTAAGATATGTTACGTTTTAGCCAATTTGTAATGTATTATACGTTTAGCGCATTGTAATGTAACCTAACGTAACATCAGGTAACGTAATGAAATCGGGTGCCACGTTGTCCCCTGAGATGACGTTGCAACCCAACCCCACTTCTAGTCCTTTCAGATCGTGAACAGTGAAGATGTGGGAGTTGAAGGGAAGAGCCAGGAAGTAGGAACCTAAATGGAACTGAACCAATGTGTGATTCTCACCTGGTTGTGTCCTCAGAGACGTGGGTGGGCAGGTCCTCATTGTGTAAATAGTTAATATGGAAGACATGATGGTCAGTGCCCCAAACAGCAAGATGCGACTGATGGGCAACTCAGCATAACTGGTATCAGGACAATGAGACAGACAGTGTGTGATTCAATATTTTTAACCATTGAGATTGATCTATAAGCTATGAAAAAGATTTATCACAAAACTACATCTACTAGATGACGCTGAAGAGCAATATCCATCAGCCAAATCTTGGGCTAGTGATATTTGGCATCAAGCTGAAATTGTGCTTCTGGCGTATGAATACTTCTGGTGTTGGAGGAGGGTGAATAAATAAATGTGTTTTGTGGCTAAGATAAAAGCAGAGTACCACAAAGTGTAAAACACCCTTAAGCAGGTGTGGGTGACACTATCTACAGAATCAAGAACTACTCCAAACCAGCGTTAGACAGCAGCAGCTGGCTTTTATGACAGTAATCAGAGTTGTTTTAAAATAATTCCATTGCCTTGACTTTTGAGTTGAGTTCATTGTTGTTATTTTATTATGCTTTTCCTTTCATATTGCAGAATGTAATATTTTCATATACATACGAAACCTTTAGTGATAAGAATAGTTTTTGACCATTTAATACCGTAACAGCATTCTAATTATAAGAGGCTGCTACATGAAACTATAATAGAGCTGGAACCAAGGATATTACTGAAGAGGTCATCATGTGGAATGTCAATAAAAGGAGATAATGTTTAGATCTGTCCACTTGAAACCTGGTCTCAGAATATTTTACATTAATCTTTGCCAGACAATTTCATAAGATATATTATGTTGGAACCACGGATATTACTGAAGAGGTCATCATGTGGAATGTCAATAAAGGAAATAATTCTAACAAAGGTGGAATGCAGGTAAAAAAGAGAACTGATAACCCTGTTTATTAGTCACGTATAGATAATAATTATTGAATGTTAATATTGTGTGACTAGTTCAGTAGAAATCATTTTATCAATTATATCTGACTGAACAACTCTGTTTCCTGTCTACACCCACCAGTAGTCTGCCTTGGTCTGGTTGTGTAAAAATAACCCCAAACATGTTAATAGGAAGTACTGCTTGTCTAGTGCTTTAGATTGTATGTTGTAGATTACAGTTAAGAAAAGTGTTAACAGTTCCACATCCTTCTCTAATTTTCTGTCACTAAAGCAGATCCCCCATGATCTTCACTGTGGCTGTAGGAGTTGCTGTAGGAATGGCTCTGGGAGTTTCTGTGGGTATTGCTGTGTGTGTAATTTCTGCGGTCACCATAGTACTAAGGGAAAACAGTAAGTACTGGCATTAATCTTTGTATTTATTTTTATAGAATACACATTGAATCAGTTGTTAATGGTTATTTTGAATGGGCTCTTTTCAGCGAATCAAACTCCAGCTGATGGCAGCCTTGTGAGTAATAACCACTGGTGTTGATGAAGAGTGTCTTAATGTATTAAACTACTGTTGTAATAAATTAAGTAGTTTCCACTATACAGTCAGGGAATAAAGTATTTGTTCCCATCCTGATTTTGATCAGTCTATAATTTCAATGGCAGGTTTATTTGAACAGTGAGAAACAGATTAACAATAACAAAAAGCCAGAAAAACATGTTATGAATTGATTTGCATGACTTTGAGCCCCTCTAAATCAGAAAGATTTCTGGTCCACAGGTGTCTTTTATACAGTTGAGTTTAGGAGCACACATGTTAAGGGAGTGCTCCTAATCACAGTTAATTACCTATATAAATAACACTTGTCCACAGAAGCAATCAATCAGATTCCAAACTCTCCACCATGGCCAAGACCAAAGAGCTGTCCAAGGATGTCAGGGACAAGACTGTAGACCTACGCAAGGCTGGAATGAGATACAAGACCATCACCAAGCAGCTTGGTGAGAAGGTGATAACAGTTGGTGTGATTATTTGCAAATGGAAGAAACACAAAAGAACTGTCAATCTCCCTCGGTCTGGGGCTCCATGCAAGATCCCAACTCGCAATGATCATGAGAGCGGTGAGGAATCATCCCAGAACTACACGGTAGGAACTTGTCAATGATTTCAAGGCAGCTGGGACCATAGTCACCAAGAAAACAATTGGTAACACACTACGCTGTGACTGAAATCCTGCAGCACCCACACAGTCCCCCTGCTCAAGAATGCACATGTAGAGGCCTGTCTGAGGTTTGCCAATCACAAACTGGGTGAAAGTGTTTTGATCAGATGTGACCAAAATGTAACTCTTTGGCATCAACTCAACTCGCCCTGTTTGCAGGAGGTATGACCCCAAGAACACCATCCCCTCCATCAAACGTAGTGGAAACCTTATGCTTTGGGGGTGTTTTTCTGTTAAGGGGACAGGACTTCAATGCTCGGGGGCATTGAATATAAGTCTTGGATGGCTATTCCAGCACGACAATGACCCAAAACACATGGGCAAGGCAAAGCAAGAGTGGCTCAAGAAGAGGCACATTAAGGTCCTAGAGTGGCCTAGACAGTCTCCAGACCTTAATCCCATAGAAAATCTATGAAGGGAGCTGAAGGTTTGACTTGCCAAACATCAGCCTCCAAACCTTAATGATTTGGAGAAGATCTGCAAAGAGGACTGGGACAAAATCCCTCCTGAGATGTGTGCAAACCTGGTGGCCAACTACAAGAAACATCTGACCTCCAACAAGGGTTTTGCCACCAAGAACTGTCATGTTTTGCAGAGGGGTCGAATGCTTATTTCCCTCATTGAAATTTAAATCAATTTAAAAACATTTTGACATGCATTTTTCTGGAATTTTTGTTGTTATTCTGTCTCTCACTGTTCAAATTAACCTACCATTAAAATGATAGACTAATAATTTATTTGTCAGTGGGCAAATGTACAAAATCAGCAGGGGATCAAATACTTTTTTCCTCACTGCATATACACCAATCAGCTATACAATTATGACCACCTGCCTAGTATTTAATAGGTCCCCCATTGCTGCCAAAATAGCGTTCACCTGTCCAGGCATGGACTCCACTACTAGACCTCTGAAGGTGTGCTGTGATATCCGGCACCAAGACGTTAGTAGATCCTTTAATCCTGTAAGTTGCAAGGTGGGGCCTCCATAAATCAGCCTTGTTTGTCCAGAACATCCCACAGATGCTTGACAGGATTGAGATCTGGGGAATTTGGAAGCCAAGTCAACACCTTTAATTCATTGTTGTGTTCCTCAAACCATTCCTGAACCATGTTTGCTTTGTGGCAGGGTGCATTATCCTGTTAAAAAAGGCCAATGCCATCAGGAATACCGTTCTCATTAAAGTGTGCACATGGTCTGCAACAATACTTAGATAGGTGGTACATGTCAAAGTAACATCCATATGAATGGCAGGGCCCAAGGTTTCCCAGCAGAACACAAAGCATCACACTTCGGCTGCCGGCTTGCTTTCTTACCATAATGCATCCTGGTGCCATGTGTTCTCTAGGTAAGTATCACAGATGGCCATCTATGTAATGTGGTCCAGTTCTGATGCACAAGTGCCTGTTGAAGGTACAATCAGCAGTGGACTGGGGTCATGGAGGAGGAGGTGTGAATGTGTGGGGTGCTTTGCTCTTTCCTGGTGACACTGTTGTTATTTATTTAGAATGAATCACTATACATTCAGGGCTTAGCACCCCCACAGAAAGAACTGGGTTGAAGTAAATTGGAATGTACATGCTAGGGGCAATTTTGATTTGTTGAACCTTTTTTTGGTTTCTACATGACTCCATTTGTTTAATTTCATAGTTCATAGAGATTGCCAAACAAACACACCCTTTTAAGACTTATTGTTAACTTATGCAACTGCTTGTAACACACAGTTCAATGAATTGATTATCGTTGTATGGATATTAGCATATTTGTTTAATGCATTCAAGCTAACTAATGAGATGTTTTTTGATCAATTAAGTTGATCTTTTCTATAATTAATTCAAACAAATTGGGCAACTCATTGAAGTTTACCTTTGTGGTCTGTAAAGGCTGCCATTTCTTTTCGTGAAGCAGACCAGTGTGAGCTGCTATGGGGGAACATTGGTAGCGTCTGAATACAATAAACCCCACTGCTTCACCAGCCAATGAAGACAGTGTTGTCACAGCAATGTGTCAAATGCTGTGGTCATAAAACTATTGATCTGTCC